>CAJQZJ010004381.1:16839465-16909933 GCA_907164525.1 Lophiomys imhausi | reverse complement strand
GGTCTGTGTTCTCCTCTCACTGACCCAGTCGTTCTGGCTCCCCAGCTGGGCTGACTATGCAGGCAGGGAGCTCCACCCACAACAGATGCCAGCCTCAGTGCGCCTGTTGCTGACTGCCTCAGATGCTTGGGTGCTAGGGTGAGTGACCCACCCACCCCAGTATTTGTGGAGAACACACTGTCGAGGGCTCTGTTTGCAGGCAGTGTTGGCTCCTAATTGCTTTGCTGTGACTGGGTTAGGTCTCTGCCTCTCCGCTACAGTGCACACTGTGCCACCATGTTGGAAACTCCGGAAAAAAATAATCTCACTTAACTTTGCTCTTGTGGTGTGGCTCGAGTGCAGGCTGGATATCAGCTGTTCCATCTTCTGACCAGCAGATAGACCAAGCATGTCTACTTGAGCTTTTTTTTAAAGTTATCTTTAATATTTTATTTTTGTTCATCAGGCATTTCTACTCCATCTCAAGAAGATGTGCCAGAAAATGTGGATTGTTCTGCTTTTAAAACAGCCTTTGAAAACTTCACTGGAGATCTGAAAAGAAAATTTGAGGTACCTGTCCATTAAAGCAGGAAAAGACAGACACTGCATGATATCACACATATATGTGAGATGTTCAAAAGCTGCACTAGACGGGAGAGCAGAGGACGGTTACCAGAGGCCAGGGAGAGGTAGGGAGTGGGCAGGTCCTGGTCAGAGGGCACAAACGGACTGAGCAATCTCTCCAGTTCCCATGTTTTTAATTTGTCAACTCTCTCTCTCAACAAAGTTGGGCAAAAAGGCAGCAGAAAGAAAAACAGACAACTCAGCTCATTCTGAATTTAAAATACCAAGTTTCTTTCATTCCTCAACAGTACAGTAGGCTTCATTATGAAGGTCTCGTGAGTGGGAGGCAGGCCATTCATCTTGGCAGTGGTCCCTGGCCTTATTGCCATTGTATTGATAAGTTCCTCCCTGCCCATTGTCTCCAGTGGGATGGATCCTAGCTTCACTTCACGGTTTGGCCACAGTGCTAGACAAATGGATGTGGAAGGAAGGAACTGTGTGCGAGAGAGAGGACTCTAGAACACTGGAGGAGAGGTGTGTGCAGGGTATCTGTTCAATGACAGCAGATCTTTGAGACACTGGGTGTGCAAGCCACCTCAGCTTTGTCTGTGAGATGAGCATCACAGCAATTTCAGGCTCCTCTGACGTTGTCTTATTATTTGAAAAAGATATACCCAGCCAACATCTCTCTAACTCAGGAGACCTCCAGAGTCCTGACTTCTGCAATACGCCAATGTATAGTGGATATGCGTTTACTGCTTAACACATCGTAGCAATAGTACAATGATAGGTTTTCCTAGTTTCTCTTGTTCTTTATAGTACCAACCCTGAGGCAATGCCTGAAGTATACACAGGATGATACCTTACTAGTCTCTCAGCAGAAATATTTCCTTTGAGCATCACTGTGTGCTGGTGGTATCTTTCAAAATACAGTAAACCCTGAACTTATGTATCATGTTTACCCCAAATGTGAACATTTTATTTTTGTGTTAATGGCTTTTGCTCAAGCAGAAAGAGATTCCACTTTCTTCAGAAAAGGCAAAGGAAGTGCCAGGTTGCCTACTAAGACTTTGGAACCAGATATACATGTGCAGGTAAATAGTTGATTGAAAAACAAAGTCATGGGGTGTAACAACATTTATCTTGTGGCCATTATGTGGGAGCTAAGGAGATAGTATGAGGGGACGTGTGGCTTCCTGCATTTCTTAACCTTTATGGTGGCTTGTTCTCTACAAGGTGAGAGCTGGAACTTGGCCTTCTCCTCCAGCCTCTTCATGATCTACCGGTGAACAATCCTAAAAGGGGCTTCTTTGAACATGATAATCCACTTGTAAAGGCAGGGCAAGCCTGGGGAGCTATGTAAGAACAGACTACGTGAAGTGTGGTTTATCTACCCCACTGTCATCTAGCCTTGGGAAGAAGTTTGTTTTTAGTTAGAATACAATTACATTACTGTCCCCTCCCCCTCTCCTTTCTGTCCTTGAGCCCCTGCCAAGGGCCCTCCCTCCAATTCCTTCCATGTCACCCCTCTCTCAAACTGATAGCTTTTTCTTGGATTATTATTGTTATATACATAAACACACACACATACACACACACACCAATACACCCACACACACACACCCCAACACACACACTAAACATAGATGAACCTTGAAAACACACACACACACACACACACACCAATACACACACTAAACATAGATGAACCTTGAAAGCATTGTTCTAAGAGAAGGAAGCCAGGCTCTTAGAGAGTAAATATTGCACGATTCCACTTAAATGAGGTACCTACTGGAGTGAGTAGAAATTTATGGAGACAGAAAACATCACAGAGGCTGCAGGAGAAGATTGTCATCGTTTAATGGGCACAGAGCTTCTGTTCTCCTGATCGAAAACTTTTGCAATTGTGTAATGATGAGGCAATAGAGCACCATGAATACACCCAGTGCTTTGAGTTTCCCTCGTAGACACAACACAAGGGAAAGTGTTGTGCTATACTGCAATTAGAAGATACAGTTCATATAACACCCTCATGACTGTGTCAGTAAGAAGAAGATACAGTACACATAACACACCCTCGTGACTGTGTCAGTAAGAAGAAGATACAGTACACATAACACACCCTCATGACTATGTCAGTAAAAAGTACCAAGGTGCCTACACTTCAGAGACATGAAGAAGGAAAGGGAGTGAGTGATGGATTTCTGTGTAATTAGAGTCAGCTTAGAACAACGCTTTTTGAATGAGAGTTAGGAAACAAAGATTTGAGTGGCATGAGGAGGAAGAACATAGAGATTGCTCCATATCGGAGAGAATGTCTTGATATGGGGATGAGGAGGAGGGACATTTGCTTAGCTGAAGTAGAAAGATTCTTGAGTAAAAGGTTATAGTTTTTTTTTTTTTCTTTCAAGTTCTTGTACATATGCAAAGGCCAGCCAAAGCCACAGAGGGCTCTGGCTTTGTGGAGTTCCTGTTATATTTGAAGGGCCTTAACCTCAGCCATGTAGCCACTCAATTAACACACACTCAACATGTGTTAATATGTGAGTAATGCCAGGTGCTTACTCCATGCTCAGTGTGATAGCGCAGGGAGAGCTAGCTGTGAGGTAGCTTTCTGATTATTAACAGACACTTGAGGTGACCGAGCATGGTGGCTATAATTCCAGCACTTCAGAGGGCAAGGCAGGAGGGTTGCAATGATTTTGGGCCACCCTGGGATTCTTAATTAGTTTTAGATCAGGCTGAGATTGTAGACCAAGACCCTGGTGCAGTAAAACTAGGTACTCATATATGTACACACATATATTTTGGCTCATGGTATTGGAGGATTTATTCTGTGATTAATGGGCTCTGTTGCTCTGGGGTAGAGGAAGGTATCATGGTAAGAATAGGTCATAGAGAAAACTACTCAACTGACAGTAAAAATAAAAGTGTCCCAGATCTCACAGACCCCTTTGAGGCATGCCCCCTAGTGATCTAAGACCTTCCAGTAGCTCTCCCCCCCTCCACCATCACTTTCCAATAATAGCACCCTGGAACAAAGACTGTAACATTCTATATCCAAAGGAGCAGAAAGCCACAATTACTCTTGATTATATATAGAGCATTGAGCCTAAAGGAAAAGAGAGACAGTATGCCAACGGGTGAGCCATTTATATGACCCAGAATGGTGACTGTTGGAAAATCTGAAACTAAAACACAGAGGAAGGAAAAGGGTATGAGAACCTACCTGACCCACAGCAGCCTGAGGCCAGACAGAGGAAAGAGAACAGAGGTAGAAGGGAGGCGGTGCAATCTGTCTCCTTTCCTGGAGCCATCTGTCCTGTGTTGTGAAGTTAGTGATGGCATAGGGGCTTCCCTGGGTGCCCTGTGGATAGGTGAGAGTTCACTGAGTTTCTGGGATTGGGGAATCGCTGAACATGAGAAGAGAAGGAAGGCGCCAACATGTTCGTAAGGTAAGACCGGTGAACAAGCTTTCTTGGGGACTTGTCTGTCAACCCTGTTGGTCCCACTGAAGTCTGCTGCTTTCATGTTTGGCAGAATGAACAAGCTGGAGAGGTTTCACAGCTCTGTCCTTGAGGAGCTGAGCAACTTGGAGAAGGATCTTCAGACTCTCAAATGGCTTGAGGAGGATGCTCTGGCAAGTCCATTGTTTGTGCTGTCTCAGGGACGAAAGAGGGCCTTTTCTAGGAAAAAAGAAGCTTGGAGTGTTTACTCAAAACCTCTGTTCCATTTCAGGAGTTTTGGGAGAAACAGTCGGCTGACTTGCAATCATTCTGTGATCAGCAAGTGCTGAGGTACCTTGAGAGCTATTCTTTCTAGAAGTATCTTTTGTTGTCTTTCTGTTTGTTCAAGACAGAGTTTCTCTATGGAGTCCTGGCTGTCCTGGAACTCACTATGTATTCCAAGCTGACCTCAAACTCACAGATCCACTTCTGACTCCCATGTGCTGGAATTAAAAGGTGTGTGCCATCACATCTGGCTCATTGTGACTTTTCATAAATGTAAATTTCTTATTATATGTGTATGTGTTATGGGGGGGGTTGTGCTTGTGTGCCACCACACACATGTAGAAGTTAGGGGACAGTTTTGAGGGGTCAGTTCTCCCACCTTTAAATGGGTTCCAGGGCTCAAACTCAAGTTGCCAGGCTTGCAATGGAAGTATCCTTATGCACTGCACTGTCTTCTGAACCCCCTATGACATTTCATGTGCATATAGCACACACTTTGCTCATATTTACTTCTGTCACTTTATCTCGTCTGCCTCCCATTCCTGCCAATCCCATCCCTCTCAGTAACTAGTCTTTTCCCACTCATAACTAGTCTCCTCCCTCTTGGTAATTAGTTTTCCTTCTACTTTCACATCTTCTTACAGAAACATGGGTGAAGGGTTGTTCACAGGAGCTTAGACACCTTATCAGTGGTTCCATAACTGTCTTTCCCCTTCTTGTATCTGCCTTTGAGTCCTGTGGCTGCTGGGAAATACCACTTCATGGTGATGAGGGGATAGTGGAAAAAGCAAATAACGAGTTAATGTTATTTCTGTCAAAGTTTGGATCTCTGACTCTTTCTGGGGTCCCCAGCCCACACTCCTGAGAACAGTTTATAGAAATCAACTTTGCTTAAACTTCAGAGAAATCTTCAAAAACAGGAAAGATTCACTCATTTCAATTACCCCACTCCCAGTTCAGTTAACACTATCAGGCAGCACATTACTGTTTACATTTAATCTCCCTTTGATTCAGGCCCTGGTGAATTTAGAATGTCTTAGGGAACAGCTGTCTCTTCCACATGTACTTCCTTAAGCTTTTGGTTTTTTTTTTTTTCTCTTTTCTTTCTACGGCATAAGAAAGGTGCCCCCTGGCTTGCAAATGGCCGACAAGGATGCTGCTTTTAGCTCACAGGGGGTGATACTGGGCCCCCTGCTCTGTGCTCAATGTTTAGTTAGTTACATTTTAGTTAGCTCAGTCAAGATCACACAGGTGTCCAGAGGCTGCCGTCCTGTCAGGTGTTCATCTCAATAATAGCATTATCTCTTTTCCTAGAGATGTACCAAGGACACCCTCAGTCTAGACTGTTTACACTTCTAGCCTATAGCTTCAAGGAGTTGAGGATTCCAAGCTTTGAGTGGTGGTTGTAAAATAATGCATATGTGTGGGCTAGTGGTATTGACAGAGACAATTCCTAAAACAGACTTGTGTGGAAATACAAATGAAGCTTTCATGTTGATAACCTAGGTTACCACAAATCCTCCTTGGGCATTGTCCTGAAGCCATCTACAGAATAACTCTGTGATTCATATTAAAAACACGTTCCTGTTTTTAATATGCCTAATATGTATGTAATAAATGATGGACCAATTTCTTCCAGGTTTAGCTCAACTCAGTCTTCCTAAGGAAAGCCAAAGCCTGCGTTATGACTCTGCACCCTCAGGTAGGTACAGAGATTGACATTGTTCAGTCCTTTCGAGTTGAGGTGGGAGGATGAAAGCAGTGAAAAACTGTTTTCTTCTCCCTTTCTGCTTTGAGATTTCCTCCAACCACACGACAGGGCCCTTGGGTCACTCATTCAGTCTTTATACTTGAGTGCTTGGCCTTGTCTATCAAACACTGCATTAAACACGGAGATACAGTGGCTGATTAGCAAGCAGACACGTTGCAACCGTATCAAAAAAGAAGTTCTAAGCCAGGGAGACGGCTGAGGGGGTAAAGGCACTTGTCACTGAGCCTGAAAACCTGAGGTTAACACCTGAAACCCACATAGTGGAAGGAGAGAATCTTGGAAATTGTACTTCACCCTCTGTATACATGCACACACTCGTGCACGCAAACACACACACACACACACACACACACACACAATTTAAAACAACAGGAGACTAGAGAGATGGCTCAATGGAGATGAGTTCTGGATGCTCTTCCAGAGGACCCAGGTTCAATTCCCAGCACCCATAAGGAGGCTCACAACCATACATACCTCCAGTCTTAGGATTTGATTCCCTCTTCTGGACTCCTTGGGCACTGCACCTATGTGGTGAGTTGACACACATGCAAGCAAAACACCCATACATAAAAATACCCGTGTAACACGGCCATCTACAAAATAACTTCATGTTTGGATAAGTACATTGGATTTGGAAAGTTACAGCATATGGAGCATATTCATTTATAGCTTAAGTTGCCCAGGCATGCTGACTGGTTCCCCACCTGGTCTCCATTTGCTCTGCTTTCTTACTAACAATTTAGCATAGGGCTGAAGGGCTATGGTTAAGATTGTGATCCCCCCCCCCCAGCATATCAGAGTCACAGACATGAAAAGGAGTGATGGTCTTGTTGGCTGTTAATTCCAAGGGTCCAAAATGTGTGGTGGTTGTGTCTTGACTAAGCCCTCTTCTCCATTTCCTTTTCCACCAGGTACAACAGTCTGAGGAGGGAGATGGAGATGGAGTCTGTGATGCTTTGGTCCAAGAGCTGTTCTTTAGAGATATTCTCAGCAGCAAACAGCCTTTAGCAGCTGCTGAGCTAGGGTGGGATAGGGCGGGATGGGACAGGTTCACAGCCTGTTCCATCTTAATCCATTTGTTCATAGAAACTTACATTCATATTCAAACTTTGGTCTAGTAATAGAAAAAAATCCAAGATGTTCAGTAATTTCAAGTGGCTTACTTTTCCTATAATTTTAAAAGTAAACGTTATCTTAACTTGAGAAATGCCTTCAAGTTTCATGGAAACCAGAGCTCCAGCAGCTGTATAGAGATTATCTCATAACCTGAAAACAGAAAGAAGAAAGCAGTCGGACATGAAATTATAAGGGAGGGGAGGTTTACACATTTGCTCTTCAGACATCTTCATTTCCCTAGCCCTCTACACCGAAGCACACGCTCAGCTGAGAATAAATATTCCTCCTGAGGTCACTGCTAAGTCTCCCATGAAGTTTGTCTGCAGAAGGTTATGTGTACACTGGAGCATTTGAATTTATTTTAGAGAAATTAAACAAAGCCCATATAGTTTAAGCGCACTCACAAAGTCAGGCGGTTTATGATTGGATCAGCAGAGACGGTGCATTGAGCAGTTATGTTCTCGTTATAACTTAGTGAGTTACATTATAGGTAGCATATGAATTTGTAGTTTTTTCCTAATACAAATGTATGTAATCCTAATTGAATTGTTGAGGCTTTTTCTGTATCACTTTTAATGAAGTGAGCTTTAGTACATTGCTGTAAGTTTTTGCTTATAAGAGCATAAACACACAATTAAAAATAGAATCTATCAAAGAGGATCAATTAATGAGGCTAACTGATCTCACTTTATTTAGATCCACCCAGTTCAAAGATCATCACTTCTGGTGACATGGTATTTTGTGGGTTTCACTGTTATTATTGATGGACACCTAAAGAGTTCATGTGACTTCCTGTAACTAGGGGACACACATTTGAGCATCACTCTCTAGAAAAGCCTTGAGCTTAGCTTATGTGGAAGAAGCTAGAATGCATAATAAGCTGTGACTGTAGATGCTAAGGACTTATCTAGGGAGGACAAAACAGCACCCAGGTGACCCCTTGTGTGTACCACACACTGTCAGACACCAGTAACACTGGCAAAGCTATAAGGAAAGAAGTGTCATTTTTACTTGGTAATCAGGAATGGCTTCCTAGAGGAGAGATCCTATTTGAAACAGATCTTTCAGGATAGGGACGATCTTCTTAGGACAAAGAGAAATATGGCTACAGGAACCATGATAGAAAAACCAAGAATTTGTTCAAGGCCATAAAACCACAGAGTATTCTAGGGAATGAAGTTTGTCTGCCCCCACACTAACCTTCCTTTTACTCACATGATTGGAAGGACCAATTCTGCAGGTGAGACCTTTTGGTGAGGAATGATTTAGATCAGTGGCTTAAGATGACAAGGATGTATGTAATAGAATCCAGTGTACTTGAAGAGGCTATTGCCATGATGAGGACTTTAACTACAAACAGCTCACTGTGTTAGCTATCCTTGCATTGCTGTGAGCAGAGCACATGGCAGGAACAGCAAGGTTGACTTCAGGTATTGTTTGAGAGGATTCAGCTTAGCATACTGTGGAGAGCATGGCGGAGCACAAGGAACAGGAGGAGGATCTTCTCATTGCCTATGAGAGAGTAGAGGACATCCAGAATTATGGGTGTGGGTCAGTCCTTATCTCAAAGGTCCAGCTCTGGTGGCTTCTATCAGATAGACCCCATCCCCTAATGGTACCACCATCCCCTAAAACAGTGGTTCTCAACCTTCCTCATGTTGTAGTGATCCCCCCAACTGTAACATCATTTTTGTTGCTAGTTCATAACTGCAATAGTGTTACTATTACAAATCATAATGTAGATATATGTGTTTCCCGATGATTTTAGGTGATCCTTGTGAAAGGATTGCTCAGCTCCACAGGGGCTGTAACCCACAAGTTTGAGAACCTCTGCTCTAAAATAATGCCACCAGCCAGAAGACAGATGTTCAAAACGTGAGTCTGCTAGAACATTTGAGACTCAAACCCATGGCAGGAATGACGGGAGTCACACAGGAGTGATGATGGTGGGTGGGAGGGTTAAAGAGCTGATTCTGAAGCTGCAAACACGAAAGATGACACAAATGTAAGCTTGAGCGTTGGAGGACATGTCTGAGAAGAAGCCCACTGAGTCTTCTCTGAGCTTGGTTGAAGGTGCAGTGTTGATGTTGCCCTGCCCTCAAGGGCAATTGTTCTGATGAGATCAATGGAAATTAAACACACAAACTGGGGGGGGGGGGGGGGGGGCTTGCTAAGTGCAGCGTCTGACCTTCCGTTTTCCACATCAGCTTTTGTAAGTATTTGCTGTGACTTGGTGACCCTGCTCACTGCTTGGCTTGTAGCATGATTCCTCCCCAAGTTTGAACATCTAAATGTAAGTCCACTAGCTCAGCATGAAGGACCCTATCCTCTCTGTGAACCCTCCCAATCCCAGCTCCTGCACCATCCCCTTTTTGTGGCAAGGAAAGAGTGAAGACAGCCTTTTCCAAGGATCAAGGCTCTCACAGATTCTCTCCATGTGAGACTTGAGACTATAAATGGCCAGAGCGATTATGTAGGGGGAGTATGTTCTGAGTTTGTTTTGTGGGGTAACAGGATCCAAGGCTGCCCCTGCCCTCCATTCACACTTTGTTTCCTTCTCTCTAACCCACCTGGTCCTTACCTTCACCCGTGCTTCCACACATACTCCCCCTGTTCAGACACAATATGAACAGAGGCATGAAAATGCCAGTGGAGTCAGGAATGGATGGTGAACTCAGCCTTCCTCCTATAGGGACGTGAGACTGAATCCTCACACAACACAGGCCAGAGGCTGACATGGAGGAGTCTGTCTTCCCTTCCCTCCATCATTTCTACGGTTTATTGGTTGAGATAGCATCTCTTACTAATAGCACTTTATGAAATTAAAAAGCTTTTGAACAGCAAAGAAAACAGTCAACTGAGTGACTGGCCAGTGAGGCCCTGAGGTCTGTCTCCACCCCCAGTGCTAGGATTCCAGTTACTACTTTCTGTGTGGCTTTTAAAAGGGTTCTGGGATCTGAACTCACCTCTACATGCTTGTTCACTTTACCCACAGAACCGTCTTCCTAGGCCCAGATTCTTGTCTTTTGACTGAAAAATTAAAACCATTAATATTTAGAGTTATGGAAAGATATGTATAATTTCTTATCACTTTCTTGGCTTTGTGTTATTTGGTGTTTTTTTCTGTTCCTCTTTTGTGTAACTGTTATTCAAGAGTGGCTCGTTTGTCCCTGTTACCCTATGAAGGTATCTGTCTTTCTCTGCAGTAAAATATTCCTTCAAGTCTTTTAGGTAGAGCTGGCTTAGTAATCACAAATTCCTTTGGCCTATGTTGTTTTTCTTTTTTAATGGAAAGTTTTTCTTTCTCCTTCGATTATGACTGACAGCTTTGCTGGGTATTGTAGTCTGCATTGGGAGTTGTTGTCTTCCAAAACTTGAAAAGCATTGTTTCAAGGGCCTCCCTGCCCACTGCAGCTTTCCTAGTTTCTGTTGAGAATCCCAGTTATTCTGACAGGTCTGCCTCTGTCACATGAGTTGCTACCTCTCTCTGGCCAGTCACTATACTTTCTTTGTATTTAGTGAGTTAATTATGACATGAAGAGGGGACATCTTTTTCTAGTCTTGTCTATTTCTGTTCTAAATGCCTCCAGTCTCTGCACAGGCATTTTCCCCTAACAAGGAAATTTCTGCTGTGGCTTCATTTAAAATGTTTGCTATTCCTTTAGAAGGAAATTCACTTTCTTTTATGCCCATGATGTGGACACTGCAGAGTATTCTGTGTGTCTTACAAGTCCTGTCCATGCTTCTTGACCACTTAATCTCCATCCTTATTGGAATGTTCCAATCACCCGCCTCTTCTTCAAGCCCATCTATTTTATATTCCCCTTCATCTATCCTATTGGTGAAGCTTTACACACAATTTTTATTTGACTGTACACTAGTTCAGTTTGATTTCCATTTTCCTTTTGAGTTCCTTTACTAGCCTTCCTAGTTCATGCAGAGTTTGGTGTTTTCTTGTGGGTACTATCAAGAGTTCTTCTTATCATTCTTTGAACATACATGTCCTTTTTAAAGCTATCTCTCTGGGATTCCATCTAATTAATTAGCATTGGAGGCCATTAGTATAGGATTAATTTTGGAAGGAGTTAGATGTTTTTGATTTTTTTTTAAATAGTGTTTTCGTGTAGGGAATTAGGTCATTTGTTGAATTTATTGTGTTTTGTTTAACTGAATTTTTTATTATTTCAGAGCAAGTTTTTAAACTGTTGGTGATGTCCTAGGTTATTGTTATCCCTGGAGGAATGGGAGGGAGAGTGCAGTGGGATTTGTGGACTCACTAAACTCACCTGGGCAATGGGTCTGGCTAGCATCTCCTGGGTACTCTGTTCTTCCCGGAGCAATGTTGGGTGGAACTGATTTGTCCTCATGGGGTGAGTGGCAGGGCTGTGCTCTCCTGGGCAATGGTATGTGACGGAGTATGAAGTCTTGGAGATACACTGACCACTCTGGGGGCAATGGCCTGGACTGAAGCTTTCCAGATACACTGTGCTCACCAGAGTGCTTTCGCTGCAGTCTCTTAGACACAGCTCAGTGCATTGACACACGGGGTGGACATCTTGGGAAGGCAGGACAGGAGGCTCACAAATATACAGCCCCCGCCTGGGTGACAGGTGGGGCCCAACTCTCTTGGGCATGCAGTCTCCTTGGGACAATGAATGGGTGACCCCAAGATAGTACTGAAAAGCCACCATGGGTGATAAAACTCCCAGAGCTGTGTAGATGGAGTCTCCAGGAATCTTGTGGAATAAAATTCCTTGTTTATTTGAAGCACCAAAACCAAGTTTAGCATTCCATTTGGAAAGTCTTCTTGGTGTAAACCATTTCTAATGTTTTATATCTAAGTTTTCTCCTCCAGACTATGACTCTAAGGGCACATATTCATCTGGTTCATTTTCTATCTCTGTTATAATACATTAACACTATACAGCATTAATTCGATAAAACATTTCACTGAATGACATTTTCAGAGTTAAATAAAAATCTGTAAGTAAACTAGGTTTGAAAAAATAAAGGCTTTGGTATGACTTTTGAATGTACAATGTCTTCTATAGGCTAATGTGTTTGTATAGTTGGTTCTCAGTTCGAAACATACTGCTCCATCCCCATGACCACATCACACTTACTGAAGGCCAAGGAATATTTGGTGATGGTAGTCTGTAAGAATGAATATTTCCTTGCATGTCTCAGAAAGGAGATCAAACCTATGAAGGTCATTTGACCTGCAAGAAGACCTTTGGCAATAAAAACATGCTGAAGCTTTTCTTTAAATGAAGTGTTAAAGAGACTTTATAAAATAATGTTTTTCATTTGCAATAGCTAATTTCTTATAGAAACACTGGGTGTATTATATATATTTTTTGAGACAAATTTTCCAGGAACCAGCCTACTGTATCCTATAGTAGCTTTAACTCAGAGAAATTCCCCTGCCTCAGCTTTCTCTGTGCTAGGATTCCAGAGATGTGTCATCCTTCCTAGTCATTTATTTTTTTAAAACAAAGTTTTAATGATATGATCCCACACACAGCTTAAAATAACAAAGTGAAAGGAAGGCTCTTTAAAATGTCCATTCTCCCCTAAACTCTAGTCCTTACTCCAAATTCCTTCTGCCCTGCCCCCTCCTTCCCCACCCTCTTTCTTAACTCTACTGCCCCGACCCATTTCTACCTAGGAATGTAAGTGACATTGATGATGGAGAATGTAGCCTCTTGCCTACAAACACAAGACTGTGGCTCTGCTTCAGTGCCTGAGAAGTGGCCACTTCCTCCACCAGAGGAGACACTCCAAGGTGACCAGGGCACTGGTAATCTATGTCATCTGTGCCCCGTTGTATGGTGTAGCATGGTATGGTATAGTTACTATGCTGTAGTATATATAGTACAACAGAGTATACTGTTACCCTGTATACTAAGTAGTTTCTAATAGTTACAGCCTCTGCTTACCTGATTGCTATTAAATTTCCTTTGTTAGTGATCAATTTCCTAGATAGTATAGCTGGGCATATAAAAACTGCATTAATAATGTTACATTACCATTCCATTGCTTATTGAAATGAATTGAGAATCTAAGATTAATTGCTAAAATATCACTTTATTGGTAAAAATAATCCCTGAATAATAGACCACTTGGAATACCACACAGGATGACATTTTAGTTTCTTTGAGCCAAATAAGAAAAATTGCAACGTGTTTTAGCGTAAAGATCAATTTATTATACAACAATCACACAGAATGTTTTTTATCTAAAAGAGAAATGGCTCTGCCTCCCCTTCCAGCCCAGTCATGATGCTGTGCTCTTTTCAGATGCAGTACTTTCAAAGGACGAGATCTCTCCTAACATTCTTCAGTGACACAGGGATGTGCTGCGGGAGGACTAGAGTACAATACTCTCTAACATACAAAGTGCTATTCTGTCCATTTTGGTAAAAAAATAATTCTCTAATGTGGGAAGACAGGAACCTATCCACCAATATGTATAAATATAACTCTGATGGGTTGACATTTTCTATGCTTAATTACATTCAGCAAATATTCCATTTTAGTTTAAAAGTTGGAGAAATTAAGGTTTTATAGTACCCAAGTACTTTTGTTCTCATGAATAAAAGGGGATTTACTTGGGAAAACACAGTGTTTTGTTTTTTTGTTTTTGTTTTTCTATCAGATTATAGAGATAGAATTTTTTTTATACTTCTATTCTAGAAAATTCATACGAAGAATAAATGGGTTGAAATATTTACCAGATCCCATTTTGCAGCTCAGGTATCATACATAGCTCTGCATGCTTTGTGAGCCCTCGTGTGGTTTAAGGCTTAGTGTTGCACTGAGCTTTGCCCTGGGAGGTTTAAAGCTGGTACGTTGAGCTGCCATTGTTGATCTGCCATAGGAAGATGATGCCCTCTGTGGTACACAGAGGTGGAGTCATGAAACCATCCCCAACTGAAAGTATGCAAGTGAGAGCTCAGTGCCTCTCACCAGCAAGCAAGAGTAAGCTGGTGTAATGACCAGTGAGGCCTCTTGAGTCTCATCTTTACCCAGAATTCCTTTTAGCAACAGATTTCATATCATGTTTGAGAACTAAAACTGACCTCTAGTTCCACCAAGGAGTTTGTTCCTTTGGTCTTGTCATAGAAGAACAGTAACATACTCAAAGCTAACTTTCAGAATGAATTCTTGGGAATAATACTGACTTGAGTCTCAGTCATTAGAGATGGAGGTAAAAAAGCACCTGGGAGCACATCAGTTTGAGGAAATAATTTAGAAAATACATTGAAGAGTAGGTGGTCACCAGACAGAGTCTATTCAACAGGAATTATGAGGGATGGCACAAGACACAAGGACTGGTGTCTGTCAAAATACACCAGTGAGAAGGGCGGTATATGCTTATGAGTTTAAAAAGTCAGTACAATTTTTTAAAGGGAAAAGTTAAAATGGGAGCTTGCTCAGAAAGGGAAGACAGGGTGGGTAGGCATTGCTGTTGGCACTTGAGGAAAGCCTACCTCATGCCCATGTGCTGGATGCCAGTGCCACAAACTGAAAATATATCTGCTAACATGGAGGGAAAGAGAGTCAAAGTTAATAAACCATGTTTTATGTAAGTTTTGGAAAATGCACTTTTTCCATGCTTGGTACAGTTTAATAGTGGTGGTCCACCAGTCTGGGGAAAAGGAGGTGGTCCTTGGTTTGCCTCTGTCCTAGCTTCTCAGTGGAGACCACAGTTTTGAGAATGGAGACCGTGTGCTGCTTAGATGAAACACATTATCGTGTCTGGTCTTATTCCAGCCCACAGAATCTTCCAAAGTATTACATCCTTTTCTCTTTTCTGAAATTTAAATTTAACTTGTGAAGGTTGATAGCAACTACTTGGAATCATATTCATGAGCAGGCTCAGAAGCAACAGTTGACAAATGTGATATCTGTTTTGCCCCGTGGCTCTGCTGATTATGACTTGTAAGTATTCCAGTTGCATCTCTGTGTCAATAAGTGCAACTGGACTCCAGCTTTTGTCCAGAAAAGACATGGCAGCTATATGTAGGCACTGGCTTTTGATACAGAGAATGTGACTCCTTGAATCCATACTAACAAGGGAGGTAGACAGGAATGTATGAGTAAGGAAGCCAATTGAAACTGAGATACAGCTCCTATCCAAAACCCCTGAGATATGACGATTTGGCAAAAAAAAAAAGAAAAAAGAAAAAAGAAAAAAAATCTGGTTGAGACAGGGTCTTGTGCCTGTGTATCCCAGGCTACATCCAAATGCTGGGATCACAGATGAGCTGGGTTTGGTGGCACACAAAAATTTGTTCCTTCATAAAATGACTAATCTTCAAACTATGATGAAGATTAATGGATTTTTGTTACCACATCACTAACTTTAGAGTCAGAAGTGGTTAAGAATATGCAGCAGATGAGAATCCTGGCTTGAGAGAGGGAGGGGTTTTGGCAGATTCTGTCTTGTTAAGGATGCTTCCTGGGGCTGGTGCCTTAAGGAACAGTAGACTGACTGACAGTTATTACTTGACGTAAACTAGAACAGACCCTGACATTCACAATATAATTAACATTTTTACATGTTTAATCTAAAGAAAATTAACTCTGAAGACGTGCCATGAAAAACAAAGCCCGTGTCTCCTGGTTTTCTGCATGAATAAGGCATTCCGGAGAGCTCAAGAGAGGGGGCGGTGCACCTGTTCCGAGGTTTGTCGAGGTTGGCATTGCTTCAGTTAATAGAGTAACCTAATAGCCATACATTATAATGCATTCTGGGTACAAATGATTTACAAACTCAAAAGGAATTAGTTTGTGCTAAAACATACAACTTGCAATTCAGTCTCTGCTTTAAAGCAAGCTCATCTGTAAGGTCGCACAGCGTTTACCCGTTTTCCATCAATTTTATTGCGTCTTCTTGTTTGTCATGCCATTAGTCGCAGTGACGTGGGCTTTGGGAAAACCATTCTTCACTTCTTTCCCTGCAGGCTGCTCTTGCATCTCTTTCTTCACTGGCTTTTTTTCGATATGTCTGTCAGAGTGTAGACAGGAGAAAAAGCAGGGCAGATGTTTAATGTTTAATGAAGCCTTGCCTCTTACCTCTGACACAGCATGTACTTAAAGCACTGCACCTTCTAATAGGGATTTATGTTTGAGCCTGGTGTGGTGGCGCACGCCTTTAATCCCAGTGCTTGGGAGGCAGAGGCAGGTGGAGCTTCGTGAGTTTGAGGCTAGCCTGGTCTACCGGTCTACCGAGTGAGTTCCAGGACAGCCGGGGCTACACAAAGAAATCCTGTCTCCAAACAAACAAACAGAAATTTGTTGTTTTTAAGCCTTTGGCTACAAAGCTCAGGTGAAACCCAAAGCACATTCATGTCAGTCAGTAAAGGCCACTTCACTTTATCTGTGTTTCATCGTAATTTGCTTAGTGTTCAAAGCAGGTTACGGGGCTGGAGAGATGGCTCAGCGGTTAAGAGCACTGACTGTTCTTCCAAAGGACCCAGGTTCAAATCCCAGCACCCACATGGCAGCTCACATCTGTCTGTAATTGCCCGGCATTCAAGGCCTACAAAGTGAGTCCAGGACAGTCAAGGATACACAGAGAAACCCTGTCTCAAAAAAACTAAAAAAAAAAAAAAAAAAAAAAGGCTTGTTCAAAGCAGGTTACTTTAGTTGTTCACTTGAAAAATATAATTTCCTTTAAGATTCAAGATAAAAGGGGCTGTTATTTTATTTTTTATTTTGAGATTGCAGTTTAACTACATCTCCTGATTCCAGTCAGGCTTTCCGCATTCTCTTTAGTGCTGAAGACAGAAAGCAGGCTCTAATGTGTGCTAATTATATCACCTGCCACAGAACTCTGCCCAGTCATATATATATATATATAAAATTCTGATGAAATACCTGATCTGTCATCTCATTTTATTATTTATTTTTTGAAACAAGGTCTCATGCAGTCCAGGTTGGTCTCCAACTTGCTATGTAACCCATGACCACTTTGAGCTCTTGATCTTCTTGCCTCTACCTCTTCACTGCTAAGATAATAGCATTTCTACTTTTAAAAAAGCAATGTTGGTGTTAGCAAGGGTCAAAACTAAGATTCAGACTGAGCAGTTTGTGGATATAGTTTTGTAGCCCTTGCCATTCCTTTCGTACTCTGGTGTGTGTATGTGGGTCTGTTTGCTTCCACTGATGGTTCTGTCTTTAGACATCCTCAAAGGAAACTTATTTGTTACAAAAGGCAAAGGCCAGCCAGTCCAGCTCAGAAACACAATATCTGAAAAGCTGTCAAAAGTCCAGTTTCTACAGGTGTCCTTCACATAAGACCACTATGGAAACTAAAAAATAAGAGAGCAATTGTCTGGAGAAGAAAATAGAGTTGCATAGAAATCCAAAAGTACTATTTGAATATAAATTATGGTTTCTGTTTGAAGCAGCCTTTCTATTTCTCTAGCCCAGCAATTTAAAATCCACAACCACCTGAGACTTTTGGTAGCACAGCCAGCACAGGCTCTTATTTAAGAGTCACTTTGAAGGACTCATTTAAATTGTTAATTGAAAAGAAAATGTCACTTGACAAAGACAGAGCCAGTGTGCCCTTTTCATGTTGGGTTTGCCTTAAAGGAATTTCCCCAAATGAACATTGCCTCCAAACCTCACAGCAGCTGACTGAGGCTTCCTGAATTCATTATTAGACACCACTGTTCCCAAGCCTTTCTCTCTTCAAGCTTCCTGGCTCTGCTTCACTACACCTGTTGAGCCTTTAGATGTCACTGGGGTGGCACTGTGCAAACGCACAGGTAGACACGGACACAACTCAGTCTTCCTGAACAAGTTCTCACTCGGCGAAGGCCAACTGGGCTGTTAATGGGCTGTTCTTGGAGCAGCAGAATGTGGGGAAAGGGGTTAGGAGGGTACGTTTTACTTCCTCCTTTGCATACCATTATCTTAGACAGTGCATTTGAGGCAGCTCATTACATTTGCCCCCGAACGTTTGCATCTTACTTACCTGAATATAGAAGTTTAAGAACAGGATGACCAGTGTCATCATATAGGAAGACTGGAAGATAAGACACCCAAAGGGGAAGCCGCAGGGCTTCACCACAGCGCTCAGCGTGTGTGTGATGGTCAGCACAAACTGCACCTGGAAGGCAGAGAGGCTGCAGGTGAGAACAGGCCTGTGCAGGTGGCCTCTATCGGTCTACACATGGCTACTGTCGCTTGCAATATTCTTTCTGCAGAAGCAAATCAAGAAAAATGCCTCAATAACCTACTACCCTGCCCAGAAATTTTACTTGAAATTATGTAAGCATATACATTTGTCTTTTTTCTCATGGAAAAGTAGCAGGTAAAATAATTTTGATAAAAAATGATCTTAAGTTGTACATTAGTTTAAAAAGTGTTCTTGTATATTTCACAACATGCAAATTTCCATTAAGATACTATAATGGCCGAAGTGTGACTCCTCAAGGCCATGAGAGAAACGGGCAGCCTCCTCGTCACAGAGAAGCCTGAGCTGCCTATTCCTTCACTGTCCGTGAGTCACACGCAGAAGCAAAGAAAGGACAACCTACCAGCTGAGCCTGTGTGAGGTACTTCTTCCACCAGAGGTACTTGTGCATGGATGGGAACACAGAGAGTCCATAGTAGGAATACATGAGGATATGGATAAAACTGTTCAGGGTTGGTCCGAAGAAGCCTATGGCGGTGAGCATGTGAGTTAGTATTCCCAGAAAGTGAGGTGCTCCTCCTCCTTCCTTATGTCCTGGTCTCTGTACCCTGACTTAAAAAGTGCTAACAGGTCTAGACAATCATGCAACAGCATTTACATGGAGAGATCCCCAACTGCTGCGATATCTCCGGACTTCAGTAAAACCTCCTAGACAGGTGAACCGGGACAGGTGTTCAGCCGACCAAACCAGCCGCCGCTTCATATCTGCAAAGGGCTTACCATCTCTAGGGTGGTTATTCTTACCAGCTAATCAGAGAGGCAGAGAGAGGTGAGCTCAAGTCTGACTGGAGGATCTTGGTGACAGAGCCTCTTGTGGCTGGAGGAGTGGCACAGTGCTTGCCTAGTGGTTAGCTATGTGCTTTTGTAAAGCTCGTTTCTCATTTTGAAACCATTCAAAGTCGTGGGATTGAGAGGCTACCATGCTGCATGAACTAAAGAGCACTACCTACTGCTACTTAGTCAACTTAAATTCCTTATCCCCAATCTCTCACCCTACATTCGTAGCCCAAATAACTGGAAAGCAAAAGGAACAGCAAGATGCATATAGTAAGTTCTCAGCAAATACTGGCCAGAATATACCATGACACTTGGATTTCTATAGAAACAAATACCTTGGGAGCACTCAGCAATGCAAGATGAGATATTTATTTGCCCATATGGGTTCTCTTTCTGAGTAGTTCTATACTGAAATATTTTAATCCTCTTAGAGATACAGTACACAAATATTCACAGGGCCACTGCACAGTGCTGTGTGAATTTTAAATGCTACCTAATGAAACTGTTCAAACAAACAAAAAACCTCAACTGTGGCAATGCTCATTTGACGTTCATTAATCTCCCATGGCACCCAAACTTCCACAGTGAGGCTGTCACCTAAGTGTAAAGGCCATCTGTTTTCTGTGCACAGTTTCATTCCTTGCATTGGAGTTTTCATTGCACCTTGACAGCCAGGGATATTACGCAATATAACTATGGCCCTACTTAGTGATCTTTCAACTCAATGTCATGATCAAAATTATGCACACAGTAGAAACAGCAATTTGAGCCGTGACTGTTATGTTAGTAACAGTGGTCTAACCCTCTCTCTGGATACTGGGTGATGGAAATGACTGTAGCTCATTCTACACTGGAACCGGGAGATGAGCCCAATGCTGTGGCTAAGCACATTACATACGGCTTTGACTTATGGGGCTTTCAGTTCACAGGAGGCTTATCAGATTTGACTTCCTGGTAGGTCAATGGGTAGCTGCATCCCACATATCCTTGGCAGTTTCTTTCATTGATACAAGTCCCCAACTCCTAAGGAAAAATACAGGCATGTGTTTTCAGAGGACATGTGTGTTCAGACAGGGTCTTGCCATGTTGCAGCTCCTTCATCACTCATTATGAGCCATCACTCATAATTTCATTTTTTGTGTGTGGTACTGATGATGGAGTACCCTTATTACATACTAACCTATATACTCAGTCCTCTAACGCAATTTTTTCTTAAGTTTCGTCCCATCTAATTTTTCATAGAATATTTTCAAATTCATGAGAACATGATGACTTAAATGAAAAGTGTTCTCTTTAGTTCTGCCATAAATGAGAACCCCAGGCCACTCCTGGTGAGCTGTGAAGCCGATACGGTGAAAGTAAAGTGAGCTCAAAACAAGATACCACACTGTGCCAGTTAAGGCCAGGGTTAGCACTACCTCATGAAGATCTTGCTTCATGCAAAATATGTGAAACGAATGAGTATACTACTTTATTGTATAACATGTAGTGTGTGTGTGCGTGCGCATAGGCAGGCATGGACATGTGTTTTCAGACAGGGTCTTGCCATGTTGCAGCTCCTCCAACTCCAGGTTGTCAAGTGCTAGGATTATAGGTGTGTACCACCACACCCAGCTTAAAATCCATTTCTTATGGTTCTCATTTTTTTTTTAAGTGGAAAGCTAGTGCTTTGGTGGATGACACAAAGATATCTTTAGTTTTCAGAATGTGAAGTCAAGAATCTGTAAAAGCTGAAATGGTTGATGTGTAACACAGCGAGGTGGTGGCTGTGCCATGTGTTGCCTGAAGGGGCAAGGGATGCCATCTCTGGAGTCAGGTGGCTCTGGCTGAGGCCTGTGCCTCTCTGCCCATGACAAATGGTGCATGGTAAAGATACAACTTTTTAAACTTAAGGTCTTGCTCAGATTTTTGCCAACATAAAAAACTAGAAACCAAATAGCTGCTGGCAAATGTGCTTCCCGTGGTGACAAGAACACGACTTGAGGGGCTCCCATTGTCCTAATCAGCATATCCTGGTGGCCTAAGAGGTGTGCTAGTAGTCCTGGGAGACTCATTCCACAGAACCAAGAGTTACCAAAATGACTTACTTTGACCACAAGGTATCCAGTTCAAAACACACCACCAGATGTTAAACATCGAGGCATGGTGATAGACATGAAGAAAGGTGATCTGACTTGTCTTCTTTCGAAGAACAAAGAAAACTGTGTCCAGGAACTCCACTAGTTTGGAGAAGTAATACCACCACAAGACCTTGGCTACCTACAACAGGTTCCAGGAGGGAGAAAAGTTGACTGTGTCACAGCTCTGCCCTGCACCCTGCCCTCTGCCTCCCATCTGCATCCTTCAGACCTCACAGGGTGTTGTCTGCTGCCTTTCCCTCCAGTGTCATCTTAGGCCTTGCAGTCCACCCCTCTCTGCTGAAGGATGGGGTCTTTCCCAAGCATGCATCTAATCAAGTTACTCCTCCACACGCACAAGCTATTCATCCATGATTCCCCACCTAAGCACAGGATCCACCACCACCCTCCACCAGCATCCTATCCTGCATGGCTTCCATGAACCCTAAAAGTGGTCTTTTCAGCCTTTGTGGGCGCTGAGTCTCCCTCCCCCTCAAGCTGCGTCTAACATTCTTCCTGCCTCAGGCATGAGTTTTAAGCCACCCTTCACTAATCCTCCCTTTATCAGCCACCATTACGCAGCTGCCTCCTTTTTCTCAGAACCATTTATGGTCCCAGACTGCCTTAAGTTTACACTTCTACAGTCAGAACTCTGACAGCGCAGCTATGTTGTGAAATCCCCCAGCAGGTTTCACATCAGCAGAGGTAGCTGCGCTCTTGTTCAGGTACCACACATTTACAAGGGGATGCATCTTGTCTCCGGGAGATACAAAGTGATGTCTTGATTCTACTGTGACTTGCATATTTCTGTCCTATAGGGAATTTTCCCTCCTTGTGTATTTGGAAACTCACATGTAAAGAAAAGATGTTTAATTCTTTGCCTTAATTTTTTTCCTGCAATGATGTTATGTTGTATCAACTTTAAAAGGTAACAGTGAGAGATTTTTTCTTTTTAAGATGTAATCTCTCTTCATCCTTCTAAAACCTGCACTCACTTTGTTTTAGCTCATCCCAGGCTGTGTTCTTTCTGATACTTGAACTGTCTTCGACAGCCAATGAGAGGGTGTCTTTCGAGATGGTTCCTGTCACCATGCATGGTCCCAGTGGTCATGTATAGTCCTTTGCTGAAGTCACAGAATGTCCTAGAGTTATCTTAAATACATTTCCTGCCCTAAACCTGGAACCGGCTATGTCCTTAAGAATCCTCTTACCTTCTGGTAGACGGCAACTTTGTAAAGTCAAGATCAGTGCCTTGGCCTCTCACAGACTAAAGAAGCCTTTTCTGCAGATAAAGCATGGCCTCTTCCATGAGGTTTTAACTATGACACTTCCGGTTTGCATCTATGTTTACTGGGTTTAATTTTCACTACTTTAAAAAATAGAAATCTCTTGTTTCCAGTACTAGTTACCAACGGTGTTGGTTTATTATATACTTTATCCCCCAGTATCTCATGGATGTCTGAAAGCAGCAATGCATTTTTATTAATAAGGAATAGCAACAAAGAATTCTGAATTCTGTTACGATGCTGCCCACCGTGGCTATCCTCTCCTTGTAGTAACTTCTGTTTGGTACCTGCCTGTACACCTGAGTTCATTTACCTTACTTTGCTTCCAACATTTGGGGGAAGGAAACTTGCTTTGTTTCCTTTTAAAACTTAGTTTGCTTTACAATTTACATAAAAGGATGATTCCAAAATCTAACACGGCACAAGGGGTGAGGAGAACAATGCCGCCTCCAGCTTATCTCCTGTGGACCACTGCTTCCACAAAGGAGGACATTTTAGCCAGCTTCCGGTTTCTCCTGCCACTGGTTTCTCTTTTTAAAAGGAAAGTAAATATACACACTTTCTCACAAAAAGGGGTTTCTGATAAACAGTCTACAAGTGGCTGGCTTTCACTTAAACATTTCCCGAAGACGGTGATGATGGTTCTGAGGTTGTTCTCTGCATCTGGGAGAGGCATCAGCTACGGGGAAGGGAGGCTCAGTAAGCCCACCACAGGTATGTCTCTAAGTCTTCCCATCAGACCCTCAAATCTCTTGATGTAATCCCAGCTTCTTCCTGTAGAGGGGGAAATACTTCTCACCCGGATATCACCTTCTCCTGCACTGTCGAGATTCTGACACTGCAAGTTGTAGCCTCCTTCCCAGCTGGAGAGGATGAGCTGCAAAGCATCAAGGAAGGGAAAGAAATCTACACAAGACTCTGACAGCACTGAATAACACATCCCGACCAACTTCCCCTCAGAGTTAGGGCAGAAGCGTCCCAGAATCTGGCACAATTTTGTCCTCAAGCATTAGCACGGGGTTAACTCTCGATGCTGAACAGAATCCAGCGAGTGCTTCTGACCCCTGGTGTATTTTACTTCTAACCATTCAGATCACCCAAAAGTAAGAGGACCTATCACTTTAGTAAGAATTATTTAGCTCTCTGTCTCTACAACACAGAATCATAAACAAATGTGAGGGAACTGTACTGAAATACCTTCAGTTTCAATAATTTCATGAAATGTACATTATAATTTTACAGATATTAAAAGGGATCAGAAACATAACATTTTCTTCACTGTATATGTGCTACAGTGAAGAAATAATTTGTGTGAACCCTCTCCCTGTAGCAATTTCTTTGTTTTTTCGAGACAGGGTTTCTCTATGTAACAGCCCTGGCTGTCCTGTACTCATCCTGTAGACCGGGCTGGCCCTGAACTCAGAGATCCGCCTGCCTCTGCCTCCCGAGTGCTGGGATTAAAGGTATGTGCCACCATGCCCAGCTCCCCTATAACAACTTTAAATTCTAGAATATAAAGTTTTCTAGGAAGAGGCCTAGAATTTTCTTCTGCCTTAATGATTCTGATGACTAAGTGATGTTTGGGACCTTGGTCTCTTCTTCACAGTTCTGATGTAGTTGGTGTATATCTCTCCTAACAAAACCACCTTCAGGTAATGTGGTTCTCAGGACAAATGAGTCCAATGAAAGCAGAAACGCCTGGGACTTCCCAATACTCGATTATGAATCAGGTCCGCAGCAGCCTCCTAGGCTTTATGCCCCCGTTCCCAGATACACACCTGTGGCAGGCTGGAGAATCAGAATATCATAAAAGATAGGTAATAAGTACAGTGTGTGTGTGTGTGTGTGTGTGTGTGTGTGCGCGCGCGCGCGCGCTTGCGTACATGTGCAGTTTTCACACTTCAGAAGCTACATTGCATACAAGTATTAAGACACTTGCAGGATGGAGGCTGTAGCTGACGGGTTAAGTATCTGTTTTCTAGACTAACAGTGCAGGTATGGGGTAACCCCTTAGTGTGAACAGGGGACACTGTTTGCCTGGATCATGTCCTGTTGTAGCCAGACTTTTCAGGCTGTCTCCAATCCTGTTCTACCTATCTAACCACCAAGGAACTATGGAGCAGAATTAGGCAGGAGGCCCTAGGAAGCTGCCTCCTGGACTATTTATAATCTTCTAACTGGGTTGGGTACCAGAATCATCTAATCCAACCTTTGCTCTGAAGGAAATCAAACAACTTGTCAGATACAATTATCCTTAAGCTGGTGTAGACTCAGTAACTCCAAAACCCACCTAGAGTCCGTCAGCTTCTGCCCGCCCTTCCCACCTTAATCCAAGCTACTTGTAGCTGCAGCCTGTAATGCTATGAGCTCAACTTCCTATTGGTATTCTGCTTCCAGGCTTGCTCCTGATCAGAGGAGGGTCTCTTTCCCTTCAGCCATGTAAAGAAACTAAGTCTAGCTGGGCATGGTGACAAACTTTTATTTCCCGCATCCGGGAGGCAGAAAGTAGATGAATCTGTAAGTTCAAGGCCAACCTGGTTTACAGAGTTCCAGGGCAGCTTGAATCACATAGAAAAACCCTTTGTCAATGAAAAGGAAACTAAATCCATCACTTTATCTGACCAGTTCACACCTAGCATGCTAAATACACTTTAATAAAAACTGTCTTTTTAGTGTCAGAAAACTCAGTGGTCACCTGTGTGATGAGATACTGAAACTGTTTATGTGGCTTTCCTCCAAATTCCACGCACCATTGCCTCATTTTGGTCACTTATGGCAATAGCTAAGGGCTATTATTAAAATACTACATATTAACTAATGCACAAAATAAAGCCACAGTGAGAAATCTGCATTTTAAGATAAGAATTTACTGTCTTCTAAAATTCACAGACAGTAGAAAAGTCCTATTTGCATCATTACTAGTCATTTATAACCTTTATAGTTTGCTTTAGCCTAATTTTTCCTTAAAAATGATTGTCTCTATCCCTTTCTCTTTATTTTTGCTAGAGCAAGTTGAATACTTCCAGATTTCTCCTTATTATGAAAAAAAAAAAAAAAACCCTGGTTGTATGAGGCAAAGTAACCATTACTTCTGCCTGTGGTTTGGTACTTTACGGATGGGAAGCCGCTAGGGCCGGCAGTTTAGCTCAGGGCCGCCAGCACGTCCCAAAGCATAATTCTAGTTTTAATTCGGCTAAGGAAACCGAGACAGGCCTACATTCCAGTCAGGAACAAGGACATCTGACACTTTGGGCAGGAAGAATGCCAGAGCAAGAACAGCTTCCTCAGGTTCTTACAGAGAGGCACCATGCTAACTGGCCCTTGCGCGGCCCTGGAAGGCTCAGTTGTCCAGTTCTCAGACACTTGCTGAGCCATACACACTTACCTCCACCAGCATATATGCAGAAAGAAGTGTGATTCCGAGGTTATACAAGGTGAGGATTCCCCTGAGAGAAAGAGCAGGCCTGTTCTTCATGTATTTGTTACCCAGCCATATTGAGAGCAGATATATGATGGTAAGGGTGAAAGTCGGAAGGTAAGAGTCCAACAGGAACCACTCTCGAACTCGAGAATCTGGAAAGAAAGGCTTATGGTGAGGAGCCGAGGAGCATTACTCCCACAGTTAGCGTTACTGACACTCTCTGGGCAGTTGGCGCCCTCATCCACCGTGGATGTTTCAAGGTCCCAAGTGAACATAATTTCCTGTCCTCACTGAGCACTCTACATTTGAGATGCACTCATATAATCAGCTCAAATTGCTTTTCCCTGACACCTTGGTTCTTTCTTTAGACCTCAGCAACCTTAGCACTGGAACTTTTCTTATTAAGTTGGGAACTTTCATCTTTTCACTTAAAGGAGGCACTTTATGGTTTCCTTTGTAGTAATCAAATCGCTAGCATCATAAGACAGGTGTTACTTTGATACAAGCCCTGTGCTACTGCTAAGTCTTGACAACCAAAAGGCTAGTGAATAGCTGAGGGAAGGGCAGTATCCACAGCATGGATACACTGGACAAAAGGATAATTCAAGTTATAGAAGACAGGACATAGAGCTCACTATGCTACTCAGAACAGTATGTGCTTTTAAATATACAAATTGTTACTTCTGAAATTTTCCATTAAATTTTTTGGGACTATAGTAGATTGTGGGTAACAAAAACTACAGGAAAAAAAAACTTCACATAAGGGTACTTTTGTTTCTGTCTATATCTGTATCTCTCACACACACTTTGGAACAATATGATGCTGAGTTAAGCAAGCTAGAGTGCAGCTGGGCTGCAAAGTTTTAAGTTTCCAGGGGGGTTTATGAGAAGATACGGTTGTTATACAGCTTCAAGTGAAAGGACATAATGGGGATATGCTCACAGTTAAAAGTAATAAAAATAAATCCAAAAGCTTTCATGGGTAGGGAGTGGGTATACATTTTTAATTCCAACACCATGAGGCAGGGGCAGACAGATCTCTGAGTTCCAGACCACCCTGGTCTACACAGTGAGACTCCATCTCAAAAACAGGAACAACAGAAAACACAATATTTAAAGGCTGGAGAGATGGCTCAGAGGTTAAGAGCACTTGTTCTTGCAGAGTATTTTGGTTCAGTGCCCAGAACCCACATGGCTACTCATAACCATCGGTGACTCCAGGTCCAAGGGACCGGATGTCTCTTCTGACCTCTGCAGGCTCCTGTACATACACAGTGCACATACGCTCACATATCTTTACATTTAAAAAGCTTTCATGGAACAAATGGCTTCAGTTAGACACTGAGTGACAGGTGGAAGGAAGCTACTGAATGCATCAGTGACTGCATTTATTCATGCTAACCCAGCACATGTTACAGATAAACAACTGAGAAAAGGCAACATGATGGCAGCAGGTCTGGACTGGAATAATGTCTGCCACTTCAACCCATATTTCCTTGCTGGGACCCTCCCACTGGGAAGATCAGGAAAACAGAACACACTGATACTGCATCATAAACCATAACACCCAGAATGTGCCTAGGACCTCTACAATAAATCTGAGGAGCTTACAGGGTGGTGGCATTCCACAACAGGGAGCATGTGGCACTGAGGATAAAACAGCACAGCCCTGGAGAGGCTGTCTAAAAACAGCCTTATACAAAAGCTGTGGATTTAGAGTTGTCTCAGGACTAGAAATGTCAAGAGCATGGGAAGAGCCATGATTCGCCAAGGACCTTCCAGAGAGTGAAGATGTGGCAACCTTACCACGCCGCAATTAAGCTGTAACACAGTAACCCCTGGAAGTGACCTAAAGGCACAAATGAGATTTGATCCTTAGTATACTTTTGTTTAAAGGCTTGCCTGGAATCACAAAACATGCATGCTGTTTGTAACCTACATAGATAACATAAAAAACTAGTTTGACCATGGTAGTGCCCTTCTCTTGACCTTGCTGGCTCACCTACAGCGTCAGTATACCTCCCTGGTGTGCCCTACACTGTCTACTCCAACCTTTTCTTAACATCGAGACTACACTAAAGAGGAAAGAGCCTTTGTGAGCACTGCCGCTGTGCCAGGGAGAGCTCTACAGACAGCTCCTTTTGGTGACAGAGATGAAGAGGTGGATGGCAGAAGTTCAGACCTGCTGCAGCCCGTCAGACGCCTGCTCACACTCCTCTAAGAAGTACGTGTACTCTGTGTCTTCCTGCTCATCCTTTAATGCCCACATGAAGACCCTGCTTTCCGAAGGGAGCCTTTTCCCACTCCCTTTCATAACCTCAGCTTCATTTGCTCAAGATAATGACCACTTTGATTTCTTGCTCAAGCTATCCTGCTATAACTAACCATGAGCACATTCTCCATGCCAGGCACTGCCTGAAGCCTTGATATGTATTGGCAGACTTCTCAAACAATCCTTCTAGATGGTTTGGCCATCCTTGGGGTTTCTTTGAGAACATGAGCCATGGAGGCCAGTTTCTCTACCCCTGCTACAGTGCTGCCACCGAGCTGTGTCCTCCAAGACATGCTCATGCTCCCCTCCTGCTTGCTGCGCAAGTGGCTTCCCTTGGAAACAGGTTTGTGCAGTTGGAATCATTGTGTTAAGATGGCATCATACTGGATTAGGATAGGCCCTAACGCAGTTAGTAGTGTCTTAAGATAGGGACAGAAGAAGCAAGGAATGCTATTTAAAGACAGATGCATCTGGAGGGCAAGGATCACTAGGCTGGCAGCACCCTGACACTGGGAGAGGAATACCAGACATCAAGGGGACAGACAGAGTGAGCTCTACCTTGACCTCAGAACTTCTGGAATGTGCTTCTGTCATGTTCAAGCCCCCAGTCCTCGGAGATGCATGGTATGGCCTAGTGTCTTAACTGCATCCTGACTGCACTAGGCTTCCTTCTGCAGTCACCACCTGTGCTCTGAGGAGAAGTCCCATGTCCTCTCTTGTCTCACCTGTAACTTACATCTGCGGACTCAACAGGAAACTTGTGTAAACTACATCATCTGGCACCTGAGATTATTTTGTATGTGTGTGTGTTTGCCCTGGGGCTGTCCATGCACGCTGCAATTAAGTGTGATCATAGCTGCTGCAACCAGAACACGGGAGCGGGGGTTTGCTGTGCTGCTTCTTGGGACTTTGAGTAGTGTTACTCTTTGTGTCTGGCATATCCCACAGTGTGCTGATATGGTGTGCATAAGATCCAAAAAAGCTGGGGATGCCTCCAAGGTCACTAGGTGTGGCAGTCACCTTTAGGAAGAGACAAGGATTCCTGACGTGACTGTAATGACTCAATTCAGTGAACAAACTGTAAATGTTATAATCTCCCTGATATGAAGCAGAGTAAACACAGCAATCCTTTCCTCAAGGGACCCCATGTCTACATTAATTCCAGCTCCCACAAAGCTACTGACAGCAAAGTTCAGTGTGAACTTAGTTCAGAGATCAAAGTTTAACTCTCTGCTGAAAGAATCCAAAGAACACTGTGGTCTCCAAGAATTCAGTTCCTGTGGCCTCCTGCCTAAGCAAGAGGCTCTTCCTGCACTCTGGGCTAATTTCTACCTCAGTTCACTAGAACCACAAGCAGGGAGAGCAGAGATTACACACAGACACTGCTGGCCCATCAATGGATCCTTAAAGGGAAAAGAAAGGAGAACCCCCTCAAACTGCACAGTTTTTATTAAAACCACAAAAAACACCGTTCACTTAGCATAGGTTTCAGTGTCTCATTGGAAACTGGGGAATGGTCCAAATGATCTCCAAGTTTGTATAAAGGTGTGAGACGAAGGACCCTTGGCTCCCTTCCTGTCTTTGGTCTTGAGGACAAAGGGTTTCCCATAGGCTTGTCAAACAACCAGGCTGAAGTGAAGCAGAACATTTGTCTAGTACCATCTAGTCAGAAATGCCAGTTCCTCTGTTCCCAGAGCAGTTCACACCCTGGCAATGGATGATGAACAGTCATGGCTCCTGACCTCAGGAGACAAGCCTCACAAGGAAGCCTGTGAAGGAGAGGAACGAGGAGACTAGAGCAACGAGGCGCAGTGGAGAGGAGGCCACCCAAGAAAGATAGCCCACAGCTGGTGTCTGCAATAGGAGGAACTGACTAGAAGGGAAAAGAGGAAGGCATAGCCAGGAGAAGTCCCAGGCACAGAGAAACAGCAAATAAAACAAGTTTACATATTTGAGGAGTCAAAAGATGTCTGGAGTGGCTGTATCCATGTGAGTGAGGAAGATAGGCTGTGATGAGAGGCTGATGGGTGATGAAGAAAGCAAAGGGACCATCAGGCTTCATAGCTGATACCTTGGAGAAAAACATTACATTTCATCTGCTCGACATCCCAGGAGACACAGCAGGGCAGAAGAAATGGGGCTTCTGCTATTCTGGGAAAGGGGCACTAGTGCAAGACAGTTTATGGTCCATGAGGACAAACATCGCGCTGCTCTGAGAACATCAGAGATGACGGTCCTGTCCTCCATGCAGATGCATTTTTTTTCCTGTGCATTTCCAAGTGGCTCACTCACCTCGTGGTCCAAACATGTTGTCCAAGAAAGCATTGACTTCATCATCAAGGGCCTTCAGGTGCTCCTGAAAGACAGGACAAATTAAGCAGCCTTTTCTTTTACAGACTCTTAAGCCATGATCACCAACCTATAGCTACTGAGTCTGAGGGCTTCAGCTTCAAGGACTGTGACTGTAGACTTCAGAGTGGACAGGAAGCCCAGCCTTGCTGTAACCAGCTTGCAAAGACTGGAAGAGACCACTTCCCTTGTGTCTCCTCAGGTAAGAAGAGTTCCAGAACAGATTGTGGACTTAGACACGTGCGGTCACCCACCTCAGTTCCATTCCCCTCTAAAATGCTTAGAGACAAAGCCATTCTGTAATGACAACCATGAAAGCTGCCGCAGAGAATGGGGAGTCCGTGACTATGGGGCATAAACAGCTTTAAACAGGGACTCAGCAGCCCTGTGTTTCACAGAGCCAAACCTCCAGCTTTAAAGGGCACTTGCTTTTCCAGTCCAGCATTAGAGCTATTTTTCTATTATCTTTATGTGTGCACATCAGCTCTAATTAACATTGCAGTAAAGAATGTTACCCGGGTATCTTGAATTAATTTTTGTCATACCACCTCAGGCTAGGCTGTTGCTGCTAAGCATCTTAAGGTGAATACGTTGGCTGCCACCACAGTGACCTGTCTCTTGCCCTTGCCTGTCTGTTCAGAATGGATGCTTATGTCTCCTGCCCCTACTACAAAGGTCTGAAACACCCCACCCTCACCTCCTGCCTCAAGCAATGGGAGATGAAGATAGAGCAGGATCCAGGGCTCTTGGAAGGAATTTCAGGTGATGGCTGTGATGGTCTCAGGGCTGAATCCAGATTCAAAGAGGAGAGCAGTCATGGCCCCAGGCTCCTCAAACTCAGACACTCAGAGGATCAGAGAGGAGGGCGGATGTTCTGGTATCCGCGGAGAGGACCTGTATGCTTGTGACTGGGTGAGCTGTTGAGATCTAGTCCTAGTCACTCTTTGATCCTGAAATCTCAAGAAAAATGGGCCTTCAGGACCCTGAGGAAGCTTGGGAGGAGGTTGGGGAGTACAGAGGACGCCTGAGCACCCACTACCACCAGCCAGTGAGTTAGAAACTTTATCATTTATTATTTCATATATCTTTCTTATCTCTGTAAAAAGCATTTTGGCTAAATCAAGCCTGAACTTTGTAAACAACTGTTTTATCTTTGTCTTCCATGTGGAGAATCTTGGAAGAAGTACAGATTTGAGAAGGGCAGTGATGTGACATCTTGGTGGGACACAATACCAGTTGTATGGCTGTCAATACTCAGGTCTCTGCTGATCTGTCACTCTTCAGTAGATAAGGGTACTAACCTCACAGGTGGACTCGTGGCAGTTGCCACACCGTGAGCAAATGTTTAAACTTTTTCAGTTTGTTTGCTAAGGTTCAAAGCCCATTTCCTAAAATTTGCAGAGCTAAGAAAGCTCAGACTAGTAGGATACAAACTCATTATTGCTGTAAATTTGCAGAAATTTACTTATAACATGGAGACAAAACAGAAGACAACAGGAAGAGAGAGCAGAGAAGAGGATAAAAGGGTGCCTACCCTTTCATTCTTTGCTATCCACTAACCAATGTAGTCAGGGGTACATGGTCCACATCATAGAGTTCTCAGTCTAGAGAGTAACTTCTATCTCCTAGGCTAAACATGTTATGATGCTCTCAAAACTGTGCTAGAAAAGGACTAGAGTTCTAACTTAGGTATCCTTGGAAAACACTAGGAAGAGAAGAGGCTCCCGCTGAATTCTGAATCTCTAGGTATTATCTCAAAGGGAAGAAAGAAAGACATTTTGGAGGGTCAGAGGTGCAAGTACACCGAGGTACAGCTCCTCTGGGATACACTGATGATCAGGGTCACTAGTGGTGCATATGGCAGAAATGCAGGCAATGCTGGGAAAACATAATAGTAGAAGATCAGTGTTGGCTTGAGGACCACAGTGGAGCAAAGTGTTCTTCAAAAACAAGGCTAAACAAAGACATTTATACATACACATATGGGAGAGACTGTAGCTAGCAGGACTGCAGTTCAGCATATGCCGAAGATGTCAAGTAAAAGAAAATGGTGCCATATGGAAGGTTGAATTTAGAGAAAGCCATGAACATCATAAGCAAATCTAACTGAAGAGCCATACCCCAGTGCACCCTAAGCAAGCTGGGCTCCCCACCTAATCATGCCCACTACTAACACAGTACCCCCTGTGTTAATCTCTACCCCATGCTCACCTCACCTTGACTGCTATGACCTGCTCCTACTCCTCCCATGAGGATGAAGACCACCTGGAGGACTGGTGTCCCATCTAGCAGCTCCACTGACAGACTATAGAAACCTCGGCAGCTTTCTTGGACTATGCCCTCACCCTAGCCACTGGTTTCTGCAAGCACTTGGGGAAACAGAGACCAGAAAGAGTGAACTTAGCTGTCTGCCACCACTGTGCTGATTGGATGCCCAACCATCCCTAACTGCACCAGCCAGAGGTCAGGTCAAACCAGGACATCTCAAATGGAGGCTCTTTTCTGGTCTGTTCCTGAAGTCTATGGTTTCTGGGAAGAGTGCCACATCTAGAGCACCTCACTAGCCTGGGGTTATCTCAAAGAAGGCTTCATTACATTTGGCCATTACCATCATAATTAAGAGCCATATGTGGAAGCAGAGGCAGGGGTTGGAGAGATGAGTCCATCCTGTCCTGTGTGTCCTGCTGCTTTGAATGCAGGACAGGAAATCTTGTCTTGCCTCTCCTTCATTCCATTTCCCCCTGCTGCCCCCCCACACACTCATTACAGCACGCATGTGGAGGACACAGGACAAGATGACAACTTGTGGGAGTCAGGTGGTTCTCTTCTCCCACCATGCAGGACCCAGCTATCCATTTTAGGTTGTCAGGCTTGGCAGTAGGCAGCTTTGCCTGCTGAGCCATCTCCCTGACTCTATTTTGCAGATTTTAGTTTTTGTCTATGGTGGCATTATATTGTGTTTTAAAAGATGATGGGATTGTGCTGTTTCTTCTGTCTTATTAACAGAGTTTTAGAGAATGTTGTAAAGACAGAATGGACAGTTTCATCAGAAGTTCACTGCTTTCCCAAATAAGCACATTAAGACCACAAAACAATTACATCTGAGCGCAAAAGTACAAAAATCTTTACTTCTCATTTTATGTGTTTCCAAATACAGTAATGCTAAAGAATTCAGTGACAGCAAGTCAGAAAATGGGATGTGACTCCAATGCCAGAAACTTCCCAAGAGCCTCAAGCCAGAGCTGAGCTGTAGGGAACTCAGGGGGAAATGTGTTCCTGTGGAACATGAACTCTTTACTTGTACCCAGGGCTCAGGATGACTGTCAAACAATGAGCCTGTTAGCCGGCCTTTGGGAGTTCTTCTTATCCTTTCTCCCATCAGTAGACTACAGCAAGGCAGACCAAAGGATATCCTATGCCAACGACCCCAACTCCTTGGCATCTAATTGGTCATTAAAAGAACTTGTTTTTGGTGGTATCCTGCAGTGCACCCCAGGCTGACCTGGAATTTGCAGTTCCCTCACCTCAATGTCCTGAGAACAGGAATTATAGGCACACACTACCACATTTGGCTCCAAAACTAGCATTCTTACTTAGCATACAAACTGGAGGATTTTAGAAAACTAAATAATTGTTATTAACTCCTTTGGCTGGCTGGCCAGAGTTCAGTGACCTCCATCTGTTTTCTCAGCCTCCCCTGTGTCCACACCCCATGTGCACTCTGCCCCAGGAAGGGCTGATTATTAGAGTGATCCTCCTGCATCTACACTTCCTCTGGACCACCACATGGATTCTGCTTGCTAATGCCTGGATGCCTCCTAAGTACATTTTGTTTTCTCTGCATTTCCCTTCTCCCAAACTGCTCAAAAGCCTCTTTGTCTGGCACACATTGGGGATTCCATAGCGCTTTTGGAAAGCCTCTCTTAATGAATGACTTTTCCAGTCACCCTAGGACTGGGGCTCGTAAACTATCAGACTCCACTTCTGACAGCTCCCTTTGACAACACTCTTCTTGGCAGGTTTGACGGTATAAGGACAGCATTAGGAATTTGTCTTTAGCAAGTGAAGAATGGATCAGAGAGAAGAGAAAACCTCGAGTAAAGCATCAGAGTGATGCTGAAGCAGTCGGCTGTGTTAAATCTAAGTCACCATGTCTAAAGGAAACTGCCAACTAGATAAGCTCAAAACAAACAAAAATAGACTTCTAGCATTAGGAACTGAACACAAGGTTTTCTAGATTTCTGGCAAGCCCCATGCTGCTGAACAATGTCCATAGCTCCCAGTCTTTTTTATTCTAGAATTCATAGCCATCAATGTTTAGCTTAATTTCAATAATGGGCTTTAAAGAACAGTTTTCTGGAGTATCAGGGCATGTATGTATTCCTCCATCTGCTCTATCCGAATATGCTAGAGGGGGAGGACTAGATCTCCCTCTGGCTTTCAGCATCCTCTGTGAATTGGTGGGACAGTCCATTTTGTACAAGGATCCAAGCAATGTTCTGAACCACATTCAGCCCAAAGAGGCGGATTGATGGAGTGGCCAGACACTGTCCTCTGAGTGCACAACATGGGACACAAAAGGAGTGATGTCAAGGGTAGCAGGCTCTGTTTCCCAGAATTCCCCATGGCTGTTCCCTCAGGGAGCATGGGCAGAGAGAAAACAGTGCTCAAAAAGAAAAAGAGAACAGTGGAGTATGTCTGCACCCCCAGCGCTGGAGAGGTTGAGGAAGGAGGAAAGTTGAGTTTTAAGACAAGCCTAGACTGTGTAGCAAGATTCTGTCCAAAGAAGGAAAAGAAAATGTTGTACTTATATTAACAAAGACACTGGGTTTGCAAGTTAGTATTTTACAATCTAAGAACAAAAAAAGGAGGTAGGCTTTCTCCTTGACTATTCCATAGAACACGGCAAGAAGTCTATCATTGAGGACTAGAGGACCAGCAGCAGGAAGAGCGGGAGACACTGGGCAGGGCAATAGCACAGCCACATAGCCGTGTGCAGCAGTCAGCATCCTCAGATGGAGGACACTGTTCATGGACATGGTGCCTGCTCAACAAAGGGTGTCTGAACAAGGGAAGATGACCGTCCCCACAGATATCAAGAAGCAACAGTTCAAAGTCAGCCTTGACTATCTCCTGAAGAGAACTGATCTGGTACATGTGCCTCTGGGCACAGTGTACTTGAGAGAAATGTCAAAGCTAGGGGTAAGAACAAGTGAAACATAAATTTCAGGTACACAAGGAGTCATAAGTTTACCTCAAGTGGGTATCCATGGAGCACAGGGTGGTACTTGGATATCAAAGAGCTTACTAATGTATTTATGGCCATATTGGTGACTAAATGAATGGTCTTATGTGTCGTGGATAAACACTCTACAACTGAGCGATTGCCCTAGCCAAAAGCAGACTTGAGAATATCTTCATACGGTTTAAATTATTTATGTATTAATTCAGTGGTTAAAGGTGTTTTATTAAATATATTTCATTATGCATATTTCATAAAAATTAATATACTAAATTAGTTTCTTTCTAGTCAATTTAGAAGTCATGGTTCTTCACAGGCTATCAAAGAAATGCAAATTAAAACTAAACTGAGATTCCATCTCATCCAAATCAGAATGGTCTTTAAGGAGACAACAAATGCTGGTGAGGATACATTGTTGATAGGAGTGAAAACTAGTCCAGCCACTGTGAGTGTCTCAGTATGGAGATTCCTCAACAAAACAAAACAAAACTAGATCCATCACATGACCCAGCTTCAAGACTTCAGGAACTTCCTGAAGGACTCCAAGTCAGCATACCACAGAGATTTGGGCACATGGATGTTTACTGCTGCACTACTCACATGGCTAAGTCATAGAACCTTCCCTGGTGTCCAACAACAGAAGTGTTGACCCCAAAACACACAGAGTATGAATAGAATGAATTTTTTTCCAGCAATAATGAAGACCAAATTGTTTGCAATAAAATGGATAAAACTGGAGATAATCAAATTAAACTAACTCAATCTTGTAAAAGCAAATATTTTTTCTCATTGTGGTTAGTATATTTACATAGAGATATAAAACTGACTATACATATATGATGAAAAAATAGAGGTGAAAATCTAGAAGAAAGTCAATCAAAAGGAAGAGATGGGTGAGAATGGAGAGTAGGGAGAGTAGGGAAGAGAAGGGGACAAGCTCAATGTATGATGTATGATTGTATAAAAATGTCCTTATGTAACACAGTGCTATGCACAATAAACATAGACAATGTAATCAACTTAAATAATTAAAAAAATGTAAGTAACTGAAAAAAAGTTAGGGACTTCCCTCCAAGAGAATGGAAATGAAATGCAAACATTTTTCTTATAACAGTTTGATCTTATTGAAAGATATTTAAATAACTTGCCTTAATGTTAATTGAGTAAAATGAAATCCACTACACATTATCTAAGAAGCCCAGCTTCACAATGAGAAATTCTACTAGGTCAAGATCTTGGTCACAGCCACTGCAGCCTCTGCTTCCACGGAAGTGGTAAGCTAATATAAAACTACTTGGAGGTTAAGCCAAAGCCAGATTTCTGTACTCAGAATAGCCAGAATGGTGCCAGTTTCTGAACTTAGGAACATGGAAATAATGAGGCTCTTTCACAAGTAGCAGCAGCAATGAAAGGAAATTGTGTTTGCGTGTGCTCTGGTTATCAAGTGCTGAGCTGAGGGGAAGCAGGTCGGGCTTCTCACGGACAAGTACTATCCCTCTGAGTATGAAACAAGGAGGCTTCTAATGATTTCATGGGAAAATAGGGGCCAGATTTTATTCCTAATTTTCCAAGCAAAGGTCATATCTGTATTATTTCTAGATAAGAGCTATATTATGAAGATATCTAACAGAATTTCAATATATTTTTTGATGAGGTCAAAAGATGCATTTTTAAACTGCTGCATCTGACAAGCCAACCTGAGAGCCATGTTAGTCTAGTTTGTATTCTTCCTTAAGCTGTGAAACCAGCTCATAAAGGACTCAGTTGAGGAATAGGCTCCAGACCCACTGAGTGTAACCACTGGAGACATGCTTCTATTTAGCAGGGTATCATCACTAAAGTGACAGCTGACAGTCACTGCAGTCTTTCTCAGAAGGGGAAGGAACATTCCACATGCCCCTTAGCACTTCTGTCTAGACAATGTCAAGTGAGCATCATTAGTGGTTGCCATGAGGACAGAGGAGCACCAAAAGGCAGAATGAAGCTTGGGCTGCCGGTGCAGACTAGGAAGTTCATTCTCCTTGGCCTCTGTCACACGGTACTACAGGTAACTTTAGGTCTTCAACTTTCACATATTCAAGTATCATAAGGATGTTGTTAACAGTTCTTGTTTCCTTTGTCCGTCACTAGTGAATCATGCGGCAATGTGGCCGATGGCTATGAACTCTAGGAGAGAGAAGAAGGTGGTGACAAGTGTCCATCTATAGATGATGGAAGCACAAGACAAAATTATGAGCTACTCACATCTCTGCCAACATATTGTCAAAATAATATAAATGCAAGTCTTTGATCCCTACTTTCAGAAATCAGCAACATCAGAAATGTTGTCTTGGCTTTCTCTTGGCTACTGTCCCGATGCCCTCTAAATGAGCACAGTAATGACATGTTACTACTGCTTTTCTTACTATAAATATTTCTATTCTTTATGCAGTAGAAGGCACTGTGTAGTACAAAGTGGTCCTAATTAAATGCAATCATTTTCTGCATCTTATTCAGCCTCTGGAGGGTGCTTTGTAAGATGACTGTACAGTATGTGCTCTCTGAGGCCCTCTCTGGCTCAAAGTTTTAAAGAGACATGCTAACGAGTGTTTGTTCTCCCATCCTCTTCTTCTTTCTTCTCTCCCAGTCTCACAGCTTGTAGGAAGAGTGCCAGATTCACACAGAAAGAGCTGACCCTGAGATACTGCTGACCAACTATCAGCAAGTGGAAAACATAAAATTATCATGGATTGTGAAACAAAAATACAAAACTCACAAAAGGAGCCTTGACCTAATTCATAGGCTACGTGGAGAGAGACTGGATAACACGTAATGCCCGATAAGCTTGTTCCCAAATCCCACAGACAAATGTTCAGTTTCCCACCTACATATTCCAGAGAAATCAATATACAGTCTTTTTCTCTGTATCTTCTATCTGTGTCTTAGAAAATTCAGAGACAAGAGAGGGCCCTCCCACCTTGGAAAGAGAAGATTTCTGCGGCCTCGTTAGCAGTGGGGGTGTTCCATGGCAGCAACAGTGCAGGGCCTTGCAGGGGCTTCGGCAGCCTGCATGAATCCCACCACACCCCTCCAATACCGTTCAGAAGGGAATCTTTGTACGTTCTATTTTTGTTGAAAGTGTTAAGTGAAATCAGCTTCAAGCCCACCATGGCCTATCTGAATGTTATAAATGCAACACAAAAATTAAAGGAAGGAAAGCACAGCTGTTCAAAGCCACATGTATAAGAGAGTATAAGCAAATTTCTTTCTTAAAGTCTATGTCTCCATCTGCTCCCTAGAGGAACCGCTAGAAACTATCTGATTGCTACGAAATAAACACAAAAGTACACTAATTGCTATGTCACGATTGTTTGGTTTTATGATATTTTCTAGACAGAATCCTCTAATTTTTCAACTCTCAAAACTTTTCTAAGAACTGTATCATTTAGAGCATGTCGGCCACTGTGGATAGTGTAGCTCTGAAAGCTTTGTAGTGTTTTTTTTTTTTTCTTCTGCCTTGTAAAAGAAAAAACATAAATCTAGTAACATTAACAGGTGGTGGTGACAGACAGGGGAGGGAGGAGGGAGAACCCTGCCTGGCTCTTCCTTCAGCAAGACTGCTTTCAGGACAGGGTGCTTCTTTGGTGGTGTCTCAGCCCGATCAGAGTTCTAGTTGTTGCTCCAACAGAAGCCAAAATTAGTCCCCGCAGAAGCAAGGACTTGAAGTTTCTACCTGATTGGGTAAAGAAAATGTGTGTTGGGTTTAGGCATATTAGGAAAGTCGAAGAAAGAGATGTTAGATTGAGTATTTTCTCAAATTATTGCTGATGTAGAAAGAGAAAGTCTAACTCATTTGCATAGCTTTGATAAAATAGACCAAGGGTTGAAAATGTAGTTGGCTGTGGCAGCCAGCAGCAAGCCTGGCAGAAAGGTCAGGCTGGGTGGTGGGCTGCCAGGTAGGTGTCCTCTCTGACCCTCACAGGAAGCACAGCAACGGTCCCACTTATAGGTGAGGCTGGACTGGGCTCCAATGCTCCACCATGCATATCTGGAAAATGACTTACGTATGGGGCCTCCTTCGCTGCACCTGACAAGCAGGCAGTGTGGGGAGGATGTGGCTGTCCACCACACTGTTTGCAAGCTCAGTCTCACTGGTACAGGGTCCTCTGTCTAAAGACTTGGAGGAAAGCCTGGTGACAGCCACAGAAGAGGGCCTTGCAGTGCTTCCTACACAGTTTTGTTTCACCAAGTTATTCTGCCATTCTCAAGATTTTAGACCCCTCTAATGGAGGAATCACTCAACTTCAAAGAAAGCCACTTGACCATGCCAACAATTCTCACTTCTACCTAGGATGACATTATTCAGAAAAAGTCCTATTTCTGTTAGACCTGTCGTAAGACTCAGCTCATGTGCATTTCATGGGAAGCAGGATGTAAAGGGTACAATATCTCATATATTAAATAAAATCCTACTTTGTCACATAGCTTTTCCCAATTCCACAGAAACCTTAAAAATAAATGTTTTTCTATGACACCGATGGTCACTATGACAACGCAAGGACACACCAGGATAGGAATCAACAGATGTGGTTTTTCTCTGGACTCCAGGTGAAAGCTGTGTGGCCTTGGACTTCAGTTATCTTGTCTACACCTCCTTCCTGTGACAGCGGAAGGAGCTGCTGTTGAAACTTTTCTGACCTGCAACGGGGATTTTTATTAAGAGCTCATGGAAAACCAATGTGCACCACAACACCCAACTCTACCTTAGAGTCACTGAGGAAGTATGCTTCTCTTGTGATCCACACATACTTCTAACATGGCAGCTGGACTCAGGAAATGACCTCTACCTTTACAAGTGTCCAGCAATGGAAACTAGAATGACACGATTATCACCAGTCATGAAAATGTCAATTTTTATCATAAGACTTCCCCTTTTTATACACGTCTATGAAGGCCTAAGAATTAGCTGTGAAACACATAGTTTTGGTATGAATAGAAATAAGCTCACACAGGAGTGACATCAACAGTTTTGTAAAATTACTTACTATGTGTGCGTAACTCAGAGGACAACTTAAGGGGGTCAGTTCTCTCCTTCCACCATGTGGGCTCAAGGATCTTGCTCACATTGTCATGCTGGGCAGCAAGTGCCATTACCTGCTGAGCTATTTCACTGGCCCTGAGGTGATTTCTTTAAAAACCCCAGTTGAAAATGGGAACTGCATGTTGACAGTGACAACTTACAGATGTCTAACTCAACTTTCCACCCAAAGCTGGAAATAACTTCTTTCCACCAAAGAGCTGATGGTAATTTCCCTAACTTACTAGGAAAACCCCAGGAGCACATTCAGTTTTCCATGTTCCTTGTTCACCAAGAGCCTTTGTGTTCATCTCTTTCCCATCCACCCATGACTTGTAACCCCCACTTCTCCCCCCTGGAGTCACACACAGCTAGCATGTTTCTTCCACATGAGGCTCTGTGGAGAGGAGGCATGCAGCTCAGCTCCTGCCTTCTCAGCCACTCAGGAAGTCCTCCTCTCACCCTGCACCTTGTCAGCAGTCTGACCCACCCACCCTTCCTTGCTTCCTTGCTTCCTTCCTTCCTTCCTTCCTTCCTTCCTTCCTTCCTTCCTTCCTTCCTTCCCTCCCTCCCTCCCTCCTTCCCTCCCTCCCTCCCTCCTTCCTTCTTCCTTCCTTCCTTCTTCCAGAGCTAAAGATGTGTTGCATATGAGATTTCAGACACACGCCCACCTATGCAGCCATCTACTGCTCTACCTCAATTTTTAGAGCAGCGATTCTCAACCTGTGGGTTGCAATCACTTTGTAGGGGTTGCACATCATATATTCTGTGTATCAGGTGTTTACATTACAATTCACAACAGTAGCAAAATTACAGTTATAAAGTAGCAACAAAATAATTTTACAGTTGGGGCTCACCACAACATGAGGAGCTAAAGGGTTACAGCATTAGGAAGGTTGAGAACCACTGCTCCAGAGCATTCTCTTTAGTTTTCTGTTTTGTATTTGTTTTTGCTTTTTGAGACAGGGTCTATGTAGTCCAGGCTGACCTCATACTCAAGGAGCTCCTCCTGCCTCTACCTCTGGAATTCTGGGATTATGGACAAGTATCACCATGCTTGGCCAGCATTGTCTTCTGGATTTATTCTAGCTGTCAACAACATAAGTGAACACTTTCAGAATGTGGTAGAACTATCAACTGTCTAGTTCTAAACACCGTATTTCTACTGATAGAACCAATTCCTTTGCCTGAACCTAAAGCTTTTCCCCTAAAATTCTTCCTTCAAGTGGACCTAACTAGGATTAGGCGTGTGTTCAGGAGTGAGAGACATAGATTTTGCTCACATCTACCAAGCAAATGGTGACTACAGAGTTCCTCTGTAACTCTGTTGCTTCTCTCAGAGGATGTTTCTTCCTTGGGGATTTGTTTACTAGCTTTGTATCTGTACGCAGCATTTTAAGTCCACAGTAGATTAAAATACTCTATCCTAGAAAAGCATTTCCATATCTGCGGTGGCTGCCAAGATAAGCCATGGGACTCGCTTCATTCCTCTGACCCTTTTGCTTACTGAAGAGGTATTACTGCTGGCTAGAAACAGGCATGGGCCATGACTGAACATCTCCAGTCAGAGCAACTATCTGCATCAGAGGAGTCGGATGCCCCTGCAAGGCACTAAGGGTTATAGGATTTTCTTTCATTTTCACATCTTCACTGGTGAATTAAAAAAAAAGATGAATTCTCCCATATTAGCTACTTACAGCTATCATGAACCTACTTTCCATACATTGTTCATTTTAAAACAAGGTATCAAAACTCCTGAATTTCAGTTACTGTCACTTAAGTCATTTTATACAGAACATACATATGACTGATAACTAATACTGAAAGTGTCTACAGTGTGTTCACACGAAGTACTGAGTATAACACAGGCCACCATTGCAATTCAATTCCCTACACTGTAGGACAGGCATTGTCATTGTCATCCCTCCCTGACAACTAAGGGAGACAATGCTTAGGCAAGGAGACTGCCCTGCTCCATTCACAGCAACGAGCAGCTGTTTTCTGCAGGAATGCTGATTCTTCTCACCACCCATCCATGTGTGGGTTTTTGGGACAGATTTGAATTGGGTATGTGTGAGATGGTCACATGAATACATGGACCAAGACACAGCATAACACACCAATGTGTCACTATCAAGAGCAGCCATACCCGTGGCTCTCACATGAAGAAGAGCACACTGTTGGTGCAAATATTCTGAGTGGTCCCTTCACCCTATGAGATGAAAATCACATACAACGTTATGAGATGTCTCACAACAACGTAGCTGGGAGATTAAATAGTTGCATGTTGACACAAAGTTGACATGGAAGAGACAGTGTTCTGCATTTTCAAATTCAGTGTGGGGCACACTGTCCTGTGTGCTAAAAAGAATGGCATTGGAGAAGAGGAATATCCTTTAGTTAGCAGCCTGTCTTAAAAGTGATGACCTTATTTTATTATTTTAATGAATAGTTTAATAATTTACTGCTATTACCATCATTACTATTGTGTGTGGGGAGGGGATGAGTGTGCTGGAGAATGTACATGCCATGGCACTGTCTTCTCCTATCACCTTTACGTGGGCACAGGGGATTGACCTTGGGTCATCAGGGTTGTGTGGTAAGTGCTTTTGACTGCTGAGTACCTCTCTGGCCCCCAACAGTGATATCTTCTTGAACAATTCAAAGAGGAAATTCCAGTTGAAGTGTTTCGTTGTTTTATTTTTTGGTGCTAGCATCAAATCCAGGACCCTATGCTCTAACACTAGGACACATTCCCAGCTCTCCAGTTTAACTTGAGAAAGCAGCCATAACTGTTCTCAAAACCAACACTGAGTGGAAAACTTAATTGTGGAAGAGAAAAGGGAGAGGACATGACTTTCCCTGTCTCGAATTCAAAGTTGTAAAGCACAAATATTTATGCCATGCAATTTGAGCACAAAGGCTCTCCTTGTTCCAAGACATCCTTTCTGCAGCTTACCTCGGTTTCTCTGTCAGTAACCAACTTCCAGCATGCTGTGGGAATGAGTGCCAACAGGGAAGGTTCCTATTGCTGAGATAAGATTGCTTATGTATCTCGTCACTCTTTTTCCATATAGGGGACAATCAGCTTATTCTTTTCCCTGATGTTAACCATCTTGTTCAGTTTCCTAAAACTTCCCTTTGGATGATGATTCGGCCAAGAGGCCAGATGAAGGTCCAAGAAGACAAAAGGCAGCCTCCTGGTCTGTGATTCATCCTTTTCAGATATGCTTATGTAGACCAGAACTTGGACCTCAGCCATAACAGGTGTCTCAAATGCAAACCCATGTTTAACTTAGCAGAAAGATGTAAATGTGCTTAAATGCAGAGAATAAAACATATCAGGGTTGGGGAGCCAGCTCAGTAGGTAACATGAGCAGCTGTGGCAGTGCCCACTGGTGATTCCAGCACTACAGAGGTGGGATGGGCAGATCCCTGTGACTTGCTGGCCAGCCAGGCTAAGGCTAGCCTGCTTGGTATGTTCCAGGCTAGTGAGAGACCTTGCCTCAAAGACCAAGATAGACATGCACACACACACACACACACACACACACACACACACACACACACACACACACATGAATATATGCACAAAACATATCTTATGCATGTGCTTAAATTCTGTCACATTAGCTTCAACCCTTTTGAAGTTAATTCAGCAACTGTTCGAATCTCAGTTAAGCCAAGCATGAGGACAGGAGCACAGGTAACAAAGCTGCCATCCCTGTGCTCAACTCCCCAGCCTGCGACAGTCACAAGGAGCAGCGTGTGCTTTTGGAGGCTTCACACACACTGCAGTAGCTCAGCATGCTTCACACACACACTGCAGTAGCTCAGCATGCTTTACACACACACACACACACACACTAGCTCAGCATGCTTCACACACACACACACACACACACACACACACACACACACACACTAGCTCAGCATGCTTCACACATACTAGCTCAGCATGCTTCACACACACTGCACTAGCTCAGCATGCTTGTTTCTATAGCGTGTTGTGTCAATCAGTATTTGACGGGATCTGCTTGTGGTGAGACCTGCAGTCTAGTTCACTCACCCATGGCTGTATTTTACCACAGGAATCTACTACATTACTTATTTCCGGATGGATATTTTAGGTTGCTTCCAGTTTTCTGTTATTATAGAAATGTTGCTTTATGTAAAAATCCCTATTACTCATAAGCAAAAGTTTCTCTGGGAAAATTTAGTTGTGAAATTGCTATGCTGTATAGGAAATGCATTTAAAATTTTTTTCTGTGAAAACTACCATATTGTTCTAAAATATTTATGAAACTTGCTACTGCCAGTTTTTAATCTTTGCCAAGTTCATGAATGTGATATGGTATAAATTTGCATTTCCACATTATTCCAGGACTTGTGTGTGTCTTTACACATTTATTAGCATGCTAGGAAAGCCTCCCCTTCAGTGAGCTGCTACTTTCATATTTCCTGTGGATTGCTAGTCCTCTGGCTTTAAAGTCACCATGTATCCTGCTTGATACCTTTCTGTTATATTCACTGCAATTCCTTCTAGTCATCCTCTTTTTTATTTATTATTTTAGCTCAGCCTATGGTATCTTTTTATCCATGCCAAGCACAATCTACCCCTGAGCTATACTCCCAGCCAAATGTCATGTTATGGTTTGTGCCAAGAAGTTGCCCATACCATACAATACCCACTATTTTCTAAAAATTTAAAGGTTTGTTTTTCTTTGGCCTTTTTAATGATCTAGAATTTACATACTGTCAAGGGGAGAGCTGTCTTGCACATTTCCATTCTCCTCTGTGTAACCACCCTTGTCAGGATGTACACCTGTACTGCCATTCTCCTCTGCTTGCCTCATCTGGTTGTCTATTTAGAACTTTCCATGCTGCCAGAGCAAACCAAGGATGCTCCTTCCTGTGATACCCCTGACCAGAAGCCAGGTCCTGGGCTCTGGGTTCTATTTGCCATTGTGCTAAAGATGTCCCCATTCCTGTGCTTTGGCATGCCCATGGGGGCAGGTGTATATATACTTGTCTACCTGCTCCTTCCAGGTCTGAGCCATGAAAGCATTTGAAGGTCATAAGAAAAGTTTCCCACCAATCCATTAAAATCACAGAACTCTGTCTCCCATATGGCTGCACAATCTGATTTTCATATCTCTACACAAGTTGGATAAAAGTTGCTTTCAAAATATTGAAAAGTGGAAGAGAATGTTACGTTAAACTTTTTTCTGCTGTGTACATCAAGTCTCAGGAATTTCAAATACCATATATTTTCATAATACATAAACATCCCACAAATGATTACAAAGCATACAGTTTTTAAGATACCCCTGCTACTAGCAAGTTGGCCTACTTTGCCACTCTGTTTAGGAAAGGAGTTTTTAACATGAAGTTAAAGTACTCAGATTAACTTCTGGAAGGAGATATAAGTACCAACAAAATTCCTCTATGAAAACATTTTGATTTTAATTTTTGTAAGTCCATTAAGATATTGGACATTTATGATATACACACAATTAAAATTTAAAAACATAAAAAGGAGTTTAAGAGATGGCTTATTAGTTAAAAAGAATGTATACTACTCCTACAAAGACTCAAGTTCAATTCCTAGCATCCATGTCAGGAAGGTCACAACCACCTGCAACTCCAGCTCCAGAGGATCCAGTGCCCTTTTCTGGGCTCCCTGGTGCGTGCACACACATGTGCACACACATATGCACACACATGTGCACACACACAATTTTAAAATTTCTTAAAACAAATAAAACCAAATATGGAATGTTCCAAATGCCTAACGTGACAGTTAAATTTTAGTGCAGTGATTTTTGTTTTGCTTTTTACTAAACCTTCCTGAAGTTAATATATTCTTTTGAAATGACTTAAACTAAGGAACCACTATTGCAGGATGTAGGAAATCTAGAACTAAGTCAGATGTCTCAAATAAATGCACTATAATGTGTGCATATATATATGCAACACTTGTCTCTGCCTTCCTCAAAGTAGTGTGTATATTATTTTCTGTCACTAAAAATCAAATCACTACAAAAAAAAAGTTCTGTGAAGAGTTCTACCAAATAAAAGGCTAAAAAATTACTCAGGATTAAAATTTTTTAAAAATACCTTTTCTCTAATGACATATGGTTCAAAAATACCCAGTTCCTAGTCCTGCTCTAACTCTTCCCTCCATCCACAGCATGCCTGCTGTCTCATCCATAACTCATCTACCTTTTAATATGCAATCCCGTGTATTTATTAGAGTCCATATTTATTGTCTGGCCTCCTTGTATATCACAAGCATAAATCTTTGACATACCTACCATGTGCATAAATGTGAAGCAAATAATCATAAATATTTGTCACCTAAATGAATTCCAAGGAAATAGTATCAAATGGAAAATAATATTAAAGTAGTTGATTTCTTTACAAGTATGTTAAATCAAGCCAGGGGTGTGACACACAGCTGTGATCCTAGCACTTGGGAGGTGCTGGCAGGAGGGTCAGATGTTCAAGGTGAATTCCCAAGCACTTACGTGAGTTTCAGGCCAGTCTGGACTATTCTGTCTCAAAAATAAAACAAACATGATAAATTCTCCCTTCCCTTCCTTCTTAAAACATTGCATGTTTTAAGGAAAATTCAGTTTGAGAACTTTTAATGGAATGTTTATCAAACAAAAAAAACTGAATAATTACTCCTCATTTGAAGAAAAGGAAACATACACCATGCCACAAGCAATGGTCTGTAAAAGACAAGAGACACAGATATAAAGTAGTTTGAGGCCCCAGACTACAACTTTAGTTACAAATTACAAAATACAGTTTCAAGATACCTCTCCCGCTAGCAAGCTGGCCTACTTTATTTATTTAGCACTTTGTTTTTAAGATTCTGAATTTATAATTAGAATTTGTATGAAAGCATCCCGAGTCTTAGTGTCCTCAAACATGGGAAACCTACAAATCTGTTTATCAAACAAGTATTTTATTTGTGTCCCCTGTGTGCAAGTTCTATGTGGTCTGGAATCAGCTGTAGAGATGGCAGAAGAGATACTCACCCTTATAGACTGGGTGATAGAGATATTAAAAAAAAAAAGAGTAAGCAAGTGTAACAAACAAGCTACCAACTAAACATGATGCTGGGATGTGTTTTTGTACACTAACACACTGAACAAACGTGTGCTGTTATAATTTCACATCTTTAGGGTTGGGCTGATTACAGTGTATGAGTATGTATGAGAGAGAGAGAGAGAGAGAGAGAGTGTGTGTGTGTGTGTGTGTGTGTGTGTGATGCATTTTACTTGCAAAGGAGTAGACAGAGAGTTGAGCCATGATAGACTAAGTCACTCTACCAAGCAGTGAGATGTTATGCTGGAGGGCAGTACAGACTTTGTCCAGAGACCCAGAAGCTTCATGCTGCATGGTCCAAAGTCCCCCCAAGCCTTATCTTGCACAGGCCCTCACACAGTAACTTCACTCCGGCCATGCTGGTCTGGGCTGGGTCCCAATACTGGCAAACTGTATCCAACAATGGCTCCAAGACAACAGTCTCTCATTCTCCACTCATTTTGTTCTCACGGATTTTCATTACTTCTGAACTGACAGACAAGAAAAGCAGTGCACTCTCCTTCCCCGTAGCACACAAATCCAATTATTTGCCGTGCTTAGATTTAGTAACAAAAAATGAGAGTACAGAGGGAAAGGCAGAGAATGGAAGGAATATTTTCTAATAGGGTGTTTTTAGGGGTTAAGGCCTTACGCTAAGCACCATTAAGAAGCGGGCAATTTGATGTGGGTGGTTGAGCAAATAGCTGTGACTTAATCTGATTACAGGAGGCTCTCTGGATTGCCTAAAGCTGTTATTCAAATCCATGGTAGTTTTCAAAAAGCAAGCACTCTACTGTGACATGAATGCATTTACAGGGAGGACCACTCGGTAAGAAAATGGCTTCTGAAAACGCGTATGCAAGGGAGCTGTGTTTCAGGTTTTCCTTCCTCATTAATTACTTTAATAGAATTCTTGTAGCCTCAGGGATCTGAAGATGAGACAATGAAACCTTCCCATATTTTCATTCTTCCAGGGGTGCGGGACTGAGGTGGAGACTCTGAATGTTAAATTTAATATTGTCTTCTCAGGGATATAGGGTTTTAAAATGTAAGCAAGTTTAATCACGGTAGTTGAAAACACCTCCTGATCATGCATTCATGACGTCACAGTCGCAAAGACTGATGTGCCTTAGCTGCAGTAAGCAATTGCCATCTACCTATTCGGAAGGGCTTTACATGCACTGTCTTATCTGATCCAGTCTTCACTCTGTATTACATTTTAGGGATGACAATGCTGAGCTTCACATGGTCAAACAACTTGGGAGACATGGAGACCAAGGAATTGAACCCAAGAGTGTGTAACTGAAGAGAGAATTTTTAAAAACCGAATCATGAAAAAGTGAAAAGAATCAACATATTAGCTAAGACCCTACATAACGCCTCTCCAGATGCTCTTGGCCTCAGATATTACAGTAACTAGGTTAGCCTTCCTAAATAATGCCTTCTTGTCACACAACCATTCTCCACCTCCTTCAAAATCTTAGAGGAGCCCCTTACTCTCAAGTTTAGTTCTTGTCTAAGTCTGACCTGATTCATCTTTCCCTGTCATAAAGACACCAATGTCCACATTGAAGCACTTCCTGACCTAACATGGGCTAGGCTCTGTGAAGACACAGCCTTGTCTGCAAACTGCTCCCAGGATAATGTTTCTCCAATCCTTTTGTGTCATTACCTTCTGTGGCCTTAGCTGATTATTTCTTTTACCTGTGAGGTTCCTATCATGTCTACACTTCTGTGTTTTCCCACAGATCAAAACTCAGTCACTATCCCAGAATGGATCCCAACTCCTTGAAGTACATACTGAACACTTTTACAAGAAGTACCCCTCACTGTCTGGACTCTAGAGTACTGGATTTCAAATGTGTGTCCATTTGGATTCCTGGCATGCAGACCCCAGGCTCTTCCCTCAAGAGACAAAGTATTTGTATGTTTCTTTGAAAGCAGTTTTAAAGAGTAAGTTATCCAATTACAGAGAGCGTATTTCATTCCTTCAAAGGAAGAGCAAAAGTAAACTATTCATTCCAAAATCTGCACTGTGGACTGGGGACCATTACAAATGCTTGTTCTACCTGTAGGAGGCAAGTGCCAACGAGGTTAGAATTCTCTGCAGAAAGTCCTGACATAGAGGTGTTTCCGCTAGGTTTTTAAATTGTAAGAGGAAAGAAACTTAGGAGCTCGTTAACCTAATTGACAGCATCCTAGCGGCAGTGGTGGGATGTTCAAGAGATGTCGTGAGCACACTATTGTTGTTTGGTGCTTGTACACTTGAAACAGACTTCAGTTTGTGACTCGCAAAATGACGTGTGATGAATACCATTTCTTTTTAGCAGTCAGAACCCAAAATAGGCCAGAAAGGTATCTGAGTGTCTTGAAAATGAAAAGGAATGACAATCCCCAGGCCCTAGAGTTGGATGTAAAGCAGCCAGGAAGGATTTGCATGGGCTTTCCTAGAGACACTTCTCCATGCTGAAATCACTCTCCAGCTCAAGCTAAATTTGCCAACGACTTTGCAAGGGCTAAGGAATTTCCAAGTCAAGAAAACTGTGGTATAGGAGTGTCTTCCCTGTGGCAGTTTAAGGGAGGCCCTAACAACAGGAGCAGAGGGGCTTGGGCACAGACTGCTTCTTTTTCCACACACAGACAGGAGAGTCAGCTGAAGGGAACACTGAAAACAGCTTCCCAGCCACGTTATGCATATCTGTTATCCCAACACTTGGGAGGCTGTTTGGACTATCTAAAACATTTTTAGTGCTAACATAATAACACAGTAGAATATTCCAAACCTGACCTCGTGGAAAAGTCAAAATATAAGTATTTGTAAAAATATGTGTAAAATGACCTTTGGGCTGCCTACAAGGTATGTTATGAAAAATAAATTCTGGGTTTCGAATCACCACCCTTGAGATACAGCATCATGTTAGGATATGTGTTTGTAAATACTTCAAAAACTTCTGAAAACAAAAACAAAAATATCCTAAATCCAAGCTACTTTTCTGTTATGGTGTATTTCGGAGAATGAATGGTCAGCCTGCACAGGCATCCACTTGTGTACCCGTATCTATTCATCCACGTAACTCATGGGGTGGAAACTACATGAGAAAGTTCTTAGTTTTGCCATAAAAATACTGACTTTTTATAACCGTGTAAGAAAGTGCATTCATGCTGGCTAGTGGATAAGGCTCTATGGAGTAGTGAGAACAGTAGACTGGGGCCAGGAAGTTTAGACCTCTATATGTGACCTTCAACTAATCATGTATCTTCTCTGAAACTCAATTTTCTTACCTATGATGTAAGCTTAGTGCTGTAGAATTTACTTTCTTGTGAGGGAAACTATTTGGTATGTATAAAAATGCACTGAAAGCCAGGCATAGTGGCACACGCCTTTAATCCCAGCACTTGGGAGGCTGAGGTAGGTGAATCTCTGTGAGTTCAAGGCCAGCCTGGTCTACAAAGTGAGTCCAGAACAGCCAAGGCTATTACACTGAGAAACCCTGTCCTGAAAAACAAAAACAAAAACAAAAAAAGCACTGAAATACTGCTAAAGCCTAATTCTGTTTAAATGAGTTCAAATATAAAACAGACACTAACACAAATTAGTGTTGCTATACTTGCAGAGGGGACAGAGACTCATGTCAGAGGTCTTCCTAAGTTACTCCCTCCCATGTTTGGAGACAGGGTCTCAGTGAATCTGGAGCTTTGCAGTGCAGCTAGATTGGCTGGCCGCCAGTCCAGGGATCTTATCCCCGCCCCATAGAACTGGGACTACAGTGCTCAGCACCATGCCTAGTTTTGGGTTGTTCATTTTATGTGGTGCCAGGTCTCTGGATTCAGGTCCTCATGCTTGCCCAGCAACCCTTTACTGGGTAGCCATCTCCGAAGCCTACAGTGTATTTAAGTTATAATTAAATGGCCAACTACCACAAATATATGTAAAGTGAAGTTACCCAGAAAATCCATGGGTCATGGCTTTGTCTATATTAAGAAAAATACTCTAGTGGTGCTGCCATGTAGACCCCAGTATATGAGGATGCTCATGTGACTGCTGAACTGGGGTGGGGGACTGATGTGTGGGTACACCCCACTCTGGAGGAGGAGGATGGGAGGGGTGAAGGGGGGGCACTGTGATAGAGACATGGGTTGAAGTAGTGAATAAACATTTAAAAAGAAGAAAAATACTCATTTTTAATTTCAGTAAGAAAGTAACACTATAAATTTCATGATGTTTAAATAAGAGTCTCACCTGGAGTCTTCTACAAATTGCCCTATCAGATACAATTACAGAAACCCATGCCTTGGTTTCAGTAAGAACTGATGACTAAATTATAGATTTTGTCTGTTAAGGTAACAGTAGGATCACAAATATGTCTGTGAAATGCAAATAAAGCTTGGGGATGACACGCAGGTTGCCACTTGTGAGATATGCCACAGGCACAGGCCTGGCTTCAGAGTTGCTGAATGCCAACATGTCCCTCTGGCTGGAGGAGTGTGCTGTGCTTTTGCAAAGCAAGCATTTACCCCTTAATACACCTTCAGATAAGTGAAGGAAACACAGCGGGAGTCAGCAGAGTCCTGGCGTTGACGCTCTCAACATGCAATAACGTTCAGGACTGACGATGTGCCACATCACTCAGAAGATGCTCACTTAGTATTGAGATGCACTACTGAAGGACACAGATAAGGTCTGCCCTCAGCAAGTTTGAATTCAGTAAGGGATGCAAAGACAAAAGACCCCACCACTAAGTGCAGAATTAGAGGAGGCCAAGAGCATGTGAGTGGACTGTTAGGTAGTCATGCTGAGGTGTGAGAGGGTCTGGTGTGTGGACAGATGGTAGGTGGGCTTCAGTTTTTAGTAGCATGGTGACAGGATGTCTAACCACAGAGGCTGTAAGAAGACAGATCCATGAATCTCCAGGGAAGAGGCCTGCAGAGGGAATCCACAGCTACAGGGCTGAGTCCCATCTGATGCTAACAAAATCTTATGGGAAAGATTAACCCCACTTAGCAAGTGGGTAAACAGGGTGTCCCAATGACCTGACCAGGGGGACAGAGCTGGTGGGTGATGCAGCTGGCACTGAAAGCTGGGTCTGCTGACCACCTTGCTTCTTTGTGTCTTTGTTCACCGTGCAGAGGAGAGCACTCTGCTTCTCACCAAGTGTCACACAGTGAGAGGTCACTGCTGTCATGCTGTTGTTATTATCGTTACTAGTTGATGCCACTTAAATAAAGCTCACATTCAACAAAAGTTACAAAACTGTTTTTAAAGTTCTAAGCTCAATTTCATTTTTTTTTCCTTTCTCTGGCTTATTTTCCTTTTCTTTTCTTGGGTGGACCATTTCAATACCAGGCTGTCATTTAAAGTAATTATTATTCTTTGGATATTAGAAATGAGCTATGAAATAGAAGTCATTGTGATTTAACGTGAGAAAGGACTGGGGAAGGACGTAGAGTGCAGTGATTCAGAGAATGGCAGTTCTTATCAGAGACAAGAGTTAAAAATCACGGAAGAAAAAGAGCTGGATAAAAGATGAAAAAAAAAAGGTTAAAGACCATTTTAAACAAAAACCTGAGAATATTGGACAAAAAAAAATTAAAGAAAAAAACGGACCAAGAGTCAGATTTCTGACACAGTAACCTAGAAAGCCGGTGGAATTACCAGCAGGCTGGGGAGGGGGGTTGAAAGGTGAGCAGCTTTATTTGCCCAGTGCTGGGTCTAAGGTGGCAGCCAGGTTCTCATGAGTGGAAAGGGTCTCAGAGATAAGAGACTGAGAGCTGTTTGCCCAGTGTGGTGACCTCCAAGCCACCCTGACCTGGCATGTGCTGTGAGTCTAAGCACACACTACAGTTTTAAAAAGAAAAAACTGGGAGTGGTCCTTTGTTTTAGGTAGGATCTCCTTTTATAGAGTAGGGGAGCCTTGAACTCACAATCCTTCTACCTTGGTCTCCTAAGTGCTGGGATTATAAGCATAAACCATTATACCCAGGGCATGATTTTGTGTGGAAAAAGATGTGTAAATTCCTTAACTTTTTTGTATTGGTTGCAAGTGGGAGTTAACACTTGCCCAGAGTGAGTTAAGTGTTAAAATTTATTTCAAGAGTCTCTACTTTTTCAAATGTACCTACAAGAAATTGAAAGTCACATATATGATTCATGCTACATTTCTATTAGATATAATATACATGCTCTTACTTATTCGTCCCCCAAACCTTATAATATTGTATTTTGAGATAGTCACTGTTGCTCTGCTGGTCTTGAACTCCTATAGATAACCCAGACTGGCCTCAATCTCTAGACCCAGCTATTTCAGTTTCCCACACAGAATTACCCACACTTCAATGTCCTGCCATAGCATCCCTTTTTATGGAAGAAAATCCTGAGGTCTAGACTCACATAGTTGAATATGGAGCTGAGATTCAAACTCATGAATGACACCAGATCAAATCAACTTCAAAACAAGCCATCCTCTCAGGTTACTAAATGGTCAGATTTTAAATGGTGGAAATGAAATATCAATTCCTCAGAATGGTTCCTTGTCAGAGTTTGTAACGGCCTAATTTTATTTTTCATAATTAAAAACAAAAACATGTAAATGTGTGTGTGTGACCTGTGACTTCTGAGCTACCGATGATGTACACAGTTTCACTCTCTTGGGCTAACAAGTCCCCATTGCACTCACTCTAGCAACCTCTCCCCTCCCCAGGTCCAAAGCCCCATATCTAACTGTCCAGCAGAGAAAAACATCGGACACAACCCTGACCGGAAGGGCCTTGCTTTCTAACCATAATTGGATACAACACAGACACACTTCACCCATTTCCAGCAGGCTTTCATATCACGGCATCTGAATGTCCCCAACTAAAACGCATTTCATTCATTTCTTCACTGAAGAATCAAAATGTTGAGCTTACCCAGTTGGATACTTTAAGAACACATTCTGCCTGTGCAGTGGTTCCCCTCTGTAATCCCAGCACCCAGGAGGTGGAAGCAGGAGGATTGAGACAGAGCTTGAAGCTAGCCTGAACTATGAGGTTCTGTCCCAAAAAAAAAAAAAAAGTTCAAGAAATAAAACCTTATTTTCTTACTTTTTGGATGAATCTTAGCAGAAAAATCCCCTGCAAATATGAACTGAAAAAAAAAATTAAGCACCACTAATTTATGTTCATTGGTTTTTAATTTCAAAAACAAAGCTTTAATTTCTACTACCTATCTGGACAAGACTAGCTGAGGATCACCAGGCTGTTCAATCTTAACTCTATCATTTTCAAATCTTCTCATGTAAATGCCATTAGGCAGTATGTCTCTGATTATAATAAACATACTTCCCTAAACCCATAACAAGCTACTGGCATAAATTTACACTGTGCAACTGAGAAAAGGGAGAACTTAAACAGTATTTTTTGCAATAAGGATAATTTCAGGTTAATGCCCACTGGCTATTTCATTGAGTCTTGGAAGTTTTCCCTAACTTAAAATCTCTATCTACTTTTTGGAACAAAGATTCAGAACCCAGAAGAGAGCCAGTTAGTGCTTTAAAAAAAAAATGCTCTGTCCACTCAGATGTCAGGAGAGTCAAGTGGCAAAGGAGAGGCAGCCACCAACATTCTGATCAGTGAGTCCCTCCTGTCCAAGAGTAGAACGCGTCCCTCCTTCTCACACGCTGCGTTTTAGATTCCCATCGCCCTGTTAAGTGTACAATTCTTGTAGTGGTTCAGTTCAAGAAGACTGCTGTCTCCCACTTCGCACAGTATAAAGTACTTTCCTTTGCTGGTTTTGTTTTGTTTTAAATAAATGATGTGTGCCGGGCGCTGTTAACAAAGACTGTTCACCAAAACTTGCATTTTTTTTTTTTTTTTTTTTTTGGTGAGGGAGACATTCAAAATACTAAACAGATTATAGCATGCTTAAATAGAGAAAAGGAAATGAAGGAGGTAAGGAGAATAAGAAAAGTGAGCAGTGGGCTGGAATTTTAGTGCTAAGACTTAATAGTCAATCGAGCAGAGAGGGGGAGCCTAAAACGGCGTGGGAAGAGGGGCACAATCTAGGGCTGACTGGTGTCAGGTTGGGCAAGGAAAGGGGCAGGCGCTTCCCATATTTAGCAAGCCCTGAAGTGGAGGCGAAAAGACAAAGACAAAGACCAATGAAGACAAATGCGGATTTGAAAACAAACGCAGGATTTGCGGGCTTCTTTTCTTTTCTTTGGCAGGGAGGTGGGTTTTTTGAGACAGGGTGTCTCACCGTGGCCCAGGCTGGCCTCGAACTCGCGGCAATCCTCCTGCCTCAGCTGCCCTAGGGCTGGGGCCGCGCTGCCTGCCCAGGACCGGGCTCCCTGCGAGAGCTCAGCAGCACACAAGTCTCCGCCTTTGTGCCCGGGCGCCGGGCTCCGCGGGGGTCCCTCGGGCGAGCGGCTCGGGGAGAGCGTTGGGCCCCGGCTGCAGCGCCGACACGCCCCCGCGCCCGGTTACCCGCCGGCGCCCCGGGCCCTGCGTCCACACGCCCCGGCCCCAACGTCCGCCGCCCTCCGGGACCAGGCGCGCGGCCCCACTCACTCACTCACTCACCATGGCCGCGCGGCCGCGATGCGCTGTCCAGGGTAGCCGCCTTCCTCTGCGCCGCGCCGCGCGCCGCCCGCGCTAGTCACTCGCCCCCGCCCCCTCGGGCGCGCGCCGCCCGCCTCCCCGCCCCCTCGGGCGCGCGCCGCCCCACGGCCCGCTCCGGGCCGTTTCCCCCGCCCCACGCCGCTCGCCCTCCGGGGACCGCGGTGGGGGAGTGGGAGGGGGGGGAGAGGGAGGAGCCGGGGCGCGTCCGCGAGACCGTGGGTCCAGAGGCCTGCGCGCCCCCCCAGCCTCCACCCCCTCACCCGCCCTCGCTCCGGCGCGCCGCCCCCTGCCGGCCGGGCGGGGATTTGCAAGCCCAGCTGGCGCGGTTTGCAGGCGCCCAGCAGCGCCTATCGCCAGGCGCCCGGAGAAGCCACCAGCGGCCCCTCCGCTGCCCCCATCCCACCCACCAGGCCTCCGGGGAGGAGGGGACCGGCAGGGAGCCGGGTGGTCTAAACTGGGCAGGCAGGTTTCCTGGTGGTAGGTCGTGTAGATGTGAGAGATGTAATGGGCTTGTGTGCCGTATGCCGGCAATCCCAGCACTTGGGGTGCAGAGAGCGCAAGAAAAGGAGAGAGTTTAAGGTCGGCCTTGGCTTCTTAGTGAGTTGAGCACCATGCTTCAAATAAATAAATAAGCAAACAATAAACTCTATTCCTTTTGGGTGCCGTTGGGAGCAGATTAGCACCAATATTCAGTCTATGCTGACTTTTTCAGAAGCTATTCCTTCCGGGGACTGTCAGGGGTTCGGATGTCTTATTCAATGCTTCCTTAAAGGCGGACAGAATTAGATGCTGCGCCTTTGTGTGACATATGACTGCTTTTTTCCTTCAGAATGAGTATTTTTCTTAGACAGCTGGTTTGGTAAATTTGAAGCGCACACAGATTATTAGGTACCTCTATGGACAAAGAGTGATCAGAAAAATGCTTAGAATCTTAAAGCTGAAAATACAGACCACTCTTTCTTTGAATATCTTATATTTCACACAGGAAAGTGTATCTGAGAAGTTAAAGAGGGCTGAGAGCTAATGGGTGACAGTACTAAATTCAAACCCCTCCAATCCAGAACCAGTACCCACTATCACCAAACTTGTGACCTATAGGTAGACACTGGGTGATGTCCTGTGTGTGTGTGTGTGTGTGTGTGTGTGGTTTTTCATCTGAAGCATCTCTTCTTTTGACATCTTCTGTGATGGTTCATCTTTCCTGTCCACTTGACAGGTTTTGGGATCACCTAGGAGACACACCTCTGGGTATGTCTGTGAAGATATTTCCAGAGAGTTTCAAATGAGGTGGAAACAGAAACTCTGAATGTAGACAGAACCATCGCATGGATGAAAAGGAGAAAGTGATCTGGACACTAGTATTGTTTCTCCCTGCTTCCTAAATGTGGGCACAATGAGATCAACTGACTCACAGTCTTTCTACCAGGATTTCCAACAATGATGAACCACACCCTGGAACCATGAATCAAAAGAAACCTTTGGTTTCTGTCTTAGTTAGGACTTCTATTGCATCAATAAAATGCCATGGTCATTGTCAACTTGGGGAGGGAGGGTTTATTTCACTTACATTTCTGTCCTAAAGTTCCATCATTGAAGGATGTCAGGGACCTCGAGTCACAAACCAAAGCAGAAACCACATAGGAGTGCTGCTTACTGGCTTGCTCCTCTCCTGCTTGCTCAGCCTGCTTCCTTATAGTTAGTTCTCAGTACCACCAGCCCAGAGGCCTACCTGAAGTGAGTTGGGAGTTCTTACAGAAATCATCAATCAAGAAAATGCCTCTCTGCACACCCCCCCCACCCACTTGGGGTAGTGTTAAGCATTCTAAATGTTAATTGGTCCTGTTTGCTGTCTGTTACTTACATTGACTCTGATTGGTTAAATAAATGCTGAGGCCTGAGATGGGGCAAACACAGAGAAAGATGGGACTTCCTGAGATTAGAACAGGAAGCCTGCACTTTAGACAGAGGATTAATGCATTCCAGCCAGGAGCAGCAGGAAGAAGGAGGCACACACCATGGGTTAGAAAAAAGAACTTCATTCCACATGGCCAAGAACATCGGTCTAGTGTGGAGAATGGCAGTCCAAGGGGACATATGTATATATGGGGTCATATTTGGGTAATAGAATTAAGAGCTAGCTTAGATGGGCCAAGATTGCATAATTCAGGCCAAGGCCTGTTAAAATCCACATGGTGTCTGTGTGTATTCGTTTATAATATCTGGATAAGAATTAACAGCCGCCGAACTAATTAAATATAAATACTGTTAAACAATTTAACTAATTATTTCTACAAATGTAATTTAATTAATTAATTTTTTCAACACCCCCCCAAAAAAGAAAATGTCCCACAGGCTTGCCCACAGTGTAATCTGGTGGGGACATTTTCTCAATTGAGGTGTCTTATTCCCAAATGACTCTAGTTTATGTGAAGTTGATATAAAACCAGCTAGCACAGAGGTAATCAAAACAAGATCAGTCTTGGTGTATGTAATTAACATTTTTATCATCCAATAAAATTTAGTGAAGATCGAAATTAAAAAAAAACTAATTATGTTCAATCATTTGAAGCCTTGTTGGTTGCCTATTAGAACTAGATGGTAAGACCCCACTGCTAAAGACTTCATACACTTGGGCTGCAGGACACAAAGAATTCAAGCTGGAACTGATCTGGAAGCTTCCTCTCTGATGGCTAGTTTTCATAGTCCCAGAGTGTGCTGCACAGGCTACTGGGGAAGGACAACCTACCCAGAAGTCGACCTGGGTACTACAATACTGAATTTCCAGGCAAAAATGTGACAGCTAGTGCAGTGGTAGTATCCCCATAGACTCATGTGTTTGAATGTTTAGCCCCTGTGAAGTAGGGAGTGACACTCTTAGGAGATGTGGCCTTGTTGGAGTGGGTGTATCACTGTGGAGGTGGGCTTCGAGGTCTCATATATGCTAAAGTTAAGCCTAGTGTGGCACTCTCCTGCTGCCTGCAGATCAAGATGTAGAACTCTCAGCTCCTTCTCCAGCACCATGTCTGCCTGCACAGGGCCACGCTTCCCACTATGATGATAATGGACTAAACCTCTGAAACTGCAAGCCAGCCCCAATGAGATGTTTCCCTTTACAAGAGTTGCCATGGTCATGGTGTCTCTTCACAGCTATCTAACTAAGACAGGTGGCATGACTGTGTGAGGGATAATTAACCATTTTCTGATGTGATTTGAGGCCTACTCTACAGGAACAAAGTTATACCCGACATTGTACATGTTGTCAAAAGCCAATATCTGGCGAGGTCATAGGCCCCAGGGGAGAACCTGCTATTGTTTCACTAAATGTACATGTTGTCCAACTTCCTTGTAAGTATTTATGTTTATGTCCATAAATTAGAGCTGCATTCGGCCTTGGTCAGTGGTGTAGTTTGCTTTCTGTTGCTGACAGAAACCAACTTGGGGAAGAGTTTATTTGGCCTACATTTCCAGGACACAGTCCATTGCTCTGAAGTGGAAAATGTGGAAGGGGTGCTACTTACTGACTTGCTCTCTGGCTTGCTCAGGTAGCTTTCTTATGTATCCCAGACCCACGTGCCCAGGACTGAAGCCACCCAAAGTGAGCTGCTCTCTCTAACATTGATCTCCAATCAAGACAGTCTCTCACAGATGTGGCCACAGACAAATCTAACTGAGGCTCTGTCATCTCATGTGAGTTTAGGATGGGTCAGGTCGACAATAAGAACTAACCAGAGCAGCTGGAGAAACTTCTTTTGGCAGAGGCAATGGTTAATGCGGAGACCCATAACTGCTCAAAATGCTGACAACAGGTGACTGTTGAGTTCTCAGCCCTAAAGGTGACAGCAGTATCACTCCTACCCACAACCCCACCCAAGGCCCAGGGAACTTCAAGGGGGGGGGGTCAGAAAGAATATAAGGGTTGGAGGATGGCTGTGAGTACTGTGGAATGGTATCTTCCGGATACACCATGACTGTTGGATTCATGAAGTCCAGCAGCTATCATTACCTGCACAAGATCACAATATTGAGCCCATCTACACACACAGGGGAGGGGCTCCGGAGGCCCCATCCCTAGCTGAAAAGCTGTGGGTAGTTAATGGCTGCTGGGATAAGAGGAGGCATTTTTCTTCAGTGGTATAGCCACCAGTAAGAAGACCATGTTTCAGTAAATAACCCACACTTGTGCTCATTGAGTCACTGAACTCAGTGGGTCACTAACACAAAGACATGAAAGTAAGAAGGGGCCATGTTGCAAAGAAGTTAAGAGAGTGGGGAGGGGGACAATGAAGGTTAGAGGGTAAGGGGACTAGGATTAACATACATTATATGCATGTGTAAAATTGTTTAAACATATTTATTTATTTATTTTTAAAGTGTGAAGGGCCCTTTCCTCAGCACATTGTTCAACCACACACACTGCTATAACCTGAGAGACCTCGTCAATGTCTGGGAAGCAGGGGACACAGGGAATCCTAAAGTTAACACAAAATCATAGCAGAGAGCCCCACCATTATTCTTTCAGATCAAATGTGGTGTTTTCTGGAACCTGTTGAGTATGTAAGTCCAAATTGTCTTAGTGACTTACAGCAGTTCAGTAACACTAGCCCCATTGTACATAAAAGGCAACTGAAGCTTGGGAAGGTCAAACAGTGTATACAGGATCACACAGGCAGTTGAATATGGGGGAATCGGGATTCAACCAAAGGCATGTCCAGTCATCCTCACAACGCCATGCTGTCTTGAGCAATCTTACCTTTAAGAACCCTAGAGGCCAGGAAGATGGCTTAGTGATTAATGTGTTTACTATCCCCAGGACCCAGACAAAAGCCAAGTATGGCCATGTGCTTCTGTAACCACAGCTCTCAGGGGTAGAAATAGATATAGGATGATAGTGGGGTTCACTGGTCATCCAGTGTAGTTGAAAGAGCATGCTGTGGGTTCAGTGAGCAGCCATGTCTTTAAATAAGGTGTAAAAGTGATTAAGGGTGCCACTCAACATCCACCACTGGCCTCCACACACACCTGCATGAATATGCAACTTACACACACACACACACACACACACACAGAGAGAGAGAGAGAGAGAGAGAGAGAGAGAGAGAGAGAGGCCTTACAAATTTGGCTGATCAAATTGTTTTCCAAAGATCATTTGTTCATTTACTGGATGTCAATTGCTTCTATGACGCTCGTCCCCAGTGACTCTAGGAGAGTCTCACAGCATTGGTAAAGGATTGGGTTATAACAAAATGGGCAGCTCTACCTACATAGCTTAATGATGATAGTTACAGAGTTCCAGATTAATTTAGTAATTATAGCAAAGTGGAAACTCTACAGTGATTGCCCGAGGTCCAGAATGTAGGCTGTGTGTCCTTTGATTGTTTGGTTGGGAGAAGGGGACTGTAAAACTTCAGCTGGTGTCATTGTCCTGCTCTAGCTACAAGCATTGCAGGCTAGAAGAACAAGCAATGTATGTGACTTCAAGTGATTTTATTTTCTCTAATTATGAAACTCTTTAAAAGTAGACAGAATACTTGGGCCTGTTGGCACATAGTTGTGGTCTCAGCACTCAGGAGGTGGAGATGGGAGAATTGCAAGTTCCAGGCAAGCCTGTGCTGTATATTCAGACACTGTTTCAAAACACAATGAAAGTAAGGCAAAACCCCAAAGGGGTAAATATTCATACAGAGTCATAATGAATCCCAGGGCTCCATCTATTACCCATTTTCAGAAGTGACAACTTGCGACCAATCTTGTTTTATCTAGATCTCCATCTACTTCCCTTCTATTATTTTGAAGCAAAACTCAGACATAATAGCTTACCTCTAAGTATTTTAGTATGTCCCAAAAGACAAAGTTCCTTTTTTTACAAAACCATAATACTGTGTGACACCTTGAAAATTTGTCATAACTTCTTACCATCATTAAACATAGACAAGTCATACACAATTTTCCAGATATTTTATCTCCCTTTTTTTTAAACACTGTGTTCAGTTCTTACATCTCCGAGTCTCTTTTAACCTCATTTCTCCTCAGCCAACTTTTCATTTTCTTCTAAATGAATAAATTATCAATTTATTCAGCTGAACTAAAGGATTTCCAGCAGTATGGATTTCACTGCCAGTATCCCACCCATATGAGCTTCTGAGCTCTGTGCTTTTGTGCAATGCTGTCTATAACAAAAGCTTGATCAGATTCAGATTAGAATTTGTTTTGACAGGAATACGTAATGATATAGTGTTTCCCTCCACCCACCAAAATCAGAAAAGTAAATACAAACAAACAAAAACAAAACAAAACTGATTGTCACTCTTCTCGGGATGTTTAGGTAACAGTAAATGTGTATTCCCACTGATTCATTAATGCCACAATTGAAGTATTCTATGAGCGAGCCCTACATTTCTTTTTCAAGTGATAGCTAGAATCCTTGGAAAAGCAACGTCCTTTCATATACTCTTCAGTTACCTAAGGAACACAATGTGTGTAGGAAGACAAGATAAGATGAACAGCAGATTCACAAACTGCAAAAAAAAAAAAAAATGCAGACAGCAAGTCCAAAACTGAACTATGAAGACAGGTCAAGGAATATTTATCCTCACTGAGCATGGTGACACACACCTGTAATTCTAGCGTTTGAGAGGCTAAGGCAAGAAGACCACTAGTTTGGGGCCAGCTGGTGATTGCATAGCAAGACTCTGTCTCAAAAGAAAAAAAAATAGAAAAGATAAATACTATTTGGAAACACTTGCAAATATTAACAGTGCCACGTCAGTTGCTCTTGCTCAACTTGTTTTTACTTCTTTTCTATTCATTCTGAAAACAGAGTGACTCTTTCAAAGAAAGCTTTAAAAAATGAGAAGACTTTAATGTGATCAATTCCTTTAAAGGGCACAGGTCAGAATGTGGGGGAGTGAGTCATGAAGAAGGTTTTTTTTTATTTATTTAGGTTTTTAATAAAATCTTGTTGGGCTGCTTCGCTAGAGCAGGCAGATGATAGAACTCCTGGGACAAAATTTGGTCTAAGATCAGTGTAAAACTAGTTCTGCTAAAGGAAAATTTATAATGGATTCTGCAAATGTTTCAGGTTAGTTTAGTTTTTAGCTGAAAATATAAACTCCCAACTGTCTTACACGTTCAGTTGATATTGGAGACCAACTGATTTTTCCCATTTCTTTTCATCCCATGCCACCCAACGTTTCTGTGGTAGTCTAAACGTTGGGTTCAGAGACCTTCCAAAAGTATACTAATTTTATTTGTTAATAGAAATAGAATTCCTAAACAAACACTAACATAATAATGTCATTACAAGAATGACATGAAATAAATGTGACTGTTACTCCTTCAAGATGTGCATGATGCAGAACAGACACATTTGCAGAAAAAAATGTCACATAGCTCCAGCTATCACAGAGATAAAGACACAAGACATGCAAAAAAAAAAAAGTTAACTCACAGAGAACTAAAAGTGCCTGTCCCAGTTGTTAAACACTTTGGAAGTGTGTATTATCTAGCCTTTAACACTTTCTCAAATGTAGTGCCAGCAGTGAGGAAACCTCAGTGCCACCTGGTGAGGAAACCACAGTGCCACCTGGTGCCTAGAGGGCCTGTCCAAGTCTAACAGCAGCTGTATGTAATTCATTGGCTTGGGGACTCACTTCTAGGAAACTCACACATACTAAAGTTAGCAAGTGTAAGGCCACGTCATAAATTCTATTTCTGGCCTTTTGATGGACAAATACCTCATAGGTATCTGTCTCCATCATTTTCCCTGATGTTAAACTGGACGAAGCCTGGCGATGTTTCCAGTTGAATTTATGCTCACCCACTCTTTTAGTTGATATCTGCAGTTTTAAAGGCAACATATGATATACGGTCAGTACACCATTCTTAAGGAACTAAAGTCAGTAAGTCCTGACCTTCAATACCCAGAAGTCTTAAGGGGCCCAGGATTTAGAATGTTGTCTCTTATTATGCAACTGTGAACCCACTCAGTTCCCCTAATGTCCATCTCACCTTCTGCCTCCGTAGCAAACACTGCACAGCTTTGGACTTTGCTAGGTGAACATCTGATGCTGTGCACAGTTTTATCTCCTGCCTTAAGCTGTACTCTGTAGCCAGACAACCTCTCGGACACGCCTTCCTACAACATTTCTCAGAATACACAACATAGTCAGAAATGCAAATATGTGGCCATATTTTGAATTCTTTATGTAAACAATTAAACACTAATTTAGATCCTTCAAGGAACAGGTAGGTCAAGAGCTCTTACTCATGTAAAAAGCCAAGAGGTGGGGAAGCAAACCACCCGAATTTTATTTGTGTGCTTTTGTTTTGAGACAGTCTTTCTATGTAGCAGTGGGTGACCAGGCACTTGTTGTGCAGCCCAGCTTGGCTTCAAGTTTATAAGAGTCCTCCTGCCTCAGTCTCCCAAATGCCAGGATTACAGGCGTGAGCCACCAGTCTAGTATCCACCTGTGTTTTAATGAGATTAGCTTAAATATTTATTTTTTTCCAGAAAGTAAGTTGCAAGTTAAAATTTTAAATATGAAACAATAGCCAGGTGAGTTGTTTAGGGGGATTGGTTACAAATTGTTAAATGGTCTTATTAAACAAGGTATAGGAGGTTAGACTCAAGGACTTTTCTATTTCTTTTTCTCTTATATAGGGAGAAAGGATTTAAAAAGAAAAAGAAGGGAAATATATGTATATAATATAGAAATTATGAGATATAAGAATAGATTATTGAATCTTTTTCTGAAACTTAAAACTGTTGTTATTCTTAAAATAAGGTTATCTTTTGATACATTGGTATAGAATTTTGTATATTGATAAAAAATAAGATTAATTTTGATAGAATTTTACAATTTGCTTACTCAATGATAGATAGATTTATAAATCAATAGATGTCTTCAAAACCCTCAGAAATGTACAGAAAATGGCATTTAAAAATATTATTATTTTAAGAATTGTTGACTTAAGACAGTCAGCTCCTGACAGCTCTCATTTGACTTGGAAAAAAAAACAATGAGCATCAAAAAGAGATCTCCCATCAGGAGATAATTCCTACTGGATAAAAATGTCCCTGCTTTCTCAACAGACTATATACAGTCCAAAGATGGACCAGAGCTTAATGCAGGTAAGTTGATGTCTTGATTCTGCAGAGACAGAATGGGAAAATCCTTATTTCCTGCTACACAATTATGTCTGTGAGATATGCTTGGCCAGAAGGCTGAAGATGATGCTCCAACGGTATGGAGAGATATTTGGGACTGTCTAGGCAGCAAACGGTCATTTTTTCTTTTTAGAAGCTGCTCTTCTGTGCTTCCTACCCTTCTTAAGTCTTTGATGGGGTTGAAGACATAATAGTTAAACTTGAGTTATCTAAGATTTAAAAGGAAATATAAGATATGATAGAAATTATTTAGATTCAGAACTTTAGACACACGTAGATGATTTTTTTCTTCTTCAAGATTGCCTGATAAAAATAGGCTAAACATTATGTATGTACCTTCTATCCTTTTTATTAGACAGAAGGAGGGAAATGATGGGGTGGTGTTAAGCATTCTAAATGTTGATTGGTTCTGTTTGCTGTATGTTACTTTGTCTCTGATTGGTTAAATAAGTGCTGAGGCCTGGAGATTGGGCAAAGGCAGAGATAGGTGGGACTAGGACTTTCACAGAGAGATAGAGAGCATCTTGGGAAGAGGAAGGTTGCCAGAGAGAAGCCAGGAGAGAACAAGGAGGACACGCCATGGAGTAGATTAAAGAAGATCCTTCCACGTGGCCTGGAACATTGGCTTAGCATGGAGAATAATAGTCCAAAAGGATGTATGTATACATGGGGTCATATTTGGGCAATAGAATTATGAGCTAGCTTAGATGGGCTAGGATTGCACAACTCAGGCCTAGGCTTGTTAAAATCCACTCGGTGTCTGTGTGTATTCATTTATAATGGCGGGTTAAAGATTTACACTGCCAACTAATTAAAGAGATATAAATACTAGTTAAACAATTTAATTAGTTTTGTTTTCTATGCAGGTGTGGTGGTAAATGATAGTAATCTCAGGATTTGAGAGGCAGAGGAGTCAAGACCAGGAATTCAAGGCTAACCTCAGCTACATAACAAGTTCAAGACTACCCTAAGGTATATATGACCTCATGTCTCTAAAAAAAGTAGAAGAAAAGGCTGGCAAGGTGGCTCAATGGGTGGCTGTGCAAGTGTGGGGATCCAACCTCAGATGCCAGAACCCTTGTAGAGCCAGGCACAGTAGTGAGCATCTGTAATCCCAGCATGCTCGTGGTGTGTTGGGCAGAGAAGACAGCAGAACCCCTATACACTCTCAGGACAGTTAGCCTGGAGTGTGAGCACTGAAACACAGCAGACATTGTCCCACACAAGGGAGAAAGCAAGGACCAATGCCCAAGTTTGCTCTCTGACCTCACACTCACACCTTGGCATGTGCAGACCTTTATGATCTATTATGGTGAATGATCCAAGTCTATGTAAAAATAATACCTTTTTTGCCATTGAGCTAGGTATCCATTTTGTCTACTTTAAGTTAAATCTCTTTGTTTACAGTATTAGGTCTTCTACCTACTTGTGTTGCCCTAACCTGTAATTAGTCATAATCTATCTTTAACTACTATTAAACTACTTCCCAATTAGTAAAAGAACTCTAAAAGTCAGGTGTGAGACAGTGGACCTAGTATCCTGGCTCTCACTTGGAAGAGTGAGGCAGGATGATTGTGAATAAAAGAACAGTGTGAGCTGTATGGGAGAGCATGTCTTCAAAAACCAACCAACCAGCTGGCCATGGTGATACATGCCTGATATCCTAGCACTTTGGAGGTACAAGCCAGAGGAAAAGGAGTTCAAAGCCAGCCTGAGTTACATGAGACTCTGTTTCAAAACAAATCAACTCAAGAACCAAATCAAAACCCTTTGTAACAGTATACTCCTACTGCTGTATTTTTTTCTTCCTTGTTACTGTGGGTGTATAATTTACTTTTACATATTTTGTCATCCTATTAGCCATTGCTCTCATTTTTGCCTTAGACAATCAATGAACTTTTAGAATATTTAGAACTGCTAAGGTGAAAGTGTCTATGATTTTGGACTTCCAGGTTAGGTAGTTGACTTTATTTGTGAAGATCCTACTTTGGCCTACTACCACATTTTCCCATGTGTAAAATTTCCTTGACCATTTCTTTGAGCACGAGTCTTCCAGCAGTGAGTTCTGTAACTTTTTTGTCCCATATGTGTGTGAGTTTTCGAACGTATTACTTGAGGCAGGTAAGTCTCTAAAGATGCATGGCATCAATTTCTTTTCTTCCTTAAACACGGCAGGATGTAGAAACTACGTCCATGTCTGACCTTGTGGTTTGATGTGGTTAATAAACATGGCAGAAATCCCCATGCACTAATCAATGCTGTGTAGGCTTCACGGTGTTCTGTCGGCTTCTTCTTTTCCTTGAGGAAGTCAGACACGGAGAACTCAAGTAAACTTGAATTATGAGACACAGTGAAGAAAGAGAAAAGCTGGTGTGAAGGGGGAGCAGATGGAAGAAGACATGTGAGCAAGACCTTCTTGGACCTCCCATTCCAGCCTATGTACCTACTAAATTCAGCCAGGGCGGTGACCTTAGCTAATTCCCTGAAGATCAGAAATATAGCCCAGCAGATCCCTGCCCAACTTCTTCATCTCATCACATGGAACAAGAAAATTCAGTTAAAATATTTATGTATTACAAGATATCTTTCAGAAAATTACTGAAAGATTACAGAGCCAGCTGAGCCGTGTTCCCCTCCAGTGATATGCCAGTGGATAAGAGGGTGTGGTAGTTAATTTTCATTGTCAACCTACTGGATTTAGGGCCACTTAGGAGACCAGTTGGGCACATCTCTGGGTGTGTGTGTAGGGGATATTTCCTAAGAGAGTTAACTAAGAGACAAAGACTCACCCTGAATGGCACCAGCCCATGGACTGGAGTCCTAGATGATAGATAAAGAGGGAAAGGAGACAAACAGCAGAACGCTGATATTCTCACTCTCTGCTTTCTGACCTCCAAGATAACTCTTCAGACAACTGAATTGAACACTGGAAAACTAAGACCTATCAGTCATTTTCAGCATAACTATGAGAAAAAGTAACTAATGCAGATCAAAATTCTTAAAACAATATGGGCTTAGTCTTCCTGTTTAACATTAATTCGGGGTTATTCCATATCTAGAGACTGAATGTGTAGACTAACTAGTAAATTTTCAATGTGCATTTGATTAACAGTTTCATAAAATAACATTGCTTTCGGGTACTCCTGACAAGACTTCAGATATTCAAAATCTACAAGCATTTTTACTGAATAATGTAATATATTACATATATATATTTCCCCTATTCAAAATTTAAAAGTAATTGCATGCCTTGGGAAAAGAGAATGAAAATTGTAGCCTCACTGAAACTAAATCACCACCTTTTGGCTGTAAACCTTCCTCTGGCGATACACACAGATGGCTCCGGGCTCAACAAGCCAAGAGTTTCTTGTGAGATGTAATTGGAAGCCTGCCAGTCAGACACAGGAGGAAACAAAACAGGATGAGATAATATGTTAATTAATGTGGCTATCGAGGGACTTTCAGTGTTTTTATTTACTTCCTCTAAAAGATGGTTTAAAGAGCAAATTACTCATTAACAAGCTTTTGCTAATCAGCTCTCTATTGCTGGGGTTGGGTCCATGGTGGGCTGGCTCTATTGCTGTTGGATTTGTGGCAAGGGGCACCATATCACTGAGTGCATGATGGAACACAGCACCAGCCAGGAAGTGAGAGATCAAGGTTCCACAAGCTCCTCAAGGGCACGCCCCCAATGACCTAAAACCTCCCATTAGGCCCCACCTTTTAAAGAGCCCACCATGCCCAGAGTCCCAGGCTGAAGTTGAAGTCCCTTTGGGGACACTCAAGATCCAAATCACAGCATAACCCAAGGAAACACAGCAGCCCTCCCTGACAGAAATTTGTAGAATCTCAGAAATGCTTTCTTACGATATCAGTAGTACCTGGTAGATTGACTACTGAAGAAAACAGAGACTTCTTTTTTTTTTAATAATTTATTTTTTATTTCTTCAAGTTACATCTCAATCACAATCCCCTCCCTACTCCCCCCTCCAGTCCCACCCTTCCACCCTCCTCCCCCTCAACCCCCCCATCCTCTTCCCTTCTTTTTTTTGTTTAAGGTATTTCTTTTTCCCCCCAACAGCTCTCCCTTTCAGTCCAAAAAATGGTTCTTTTTCTTATAACTATAAATACAGTACAAAACAACAGAAATAAATAGGCCACAATTATAAGAGTTATATGGCTTAGCATACATTCCCAATGTCCAGTCCATATGTATTTGGCACCTGACTTTAACATTCTACTATCTAACCATCTCCATGAGTTTAAAGTTCTATATCTAACTCAGCTTTCATACTAACTTGCCTAATAATTTTGAAAATATCTTCTTAGATCCAGAACACCCTCTTGATTCCTAAACAACTCAAAATTTAACTATGAGACTCTAGCTATCTATTCTTCAACCACCTCAGAGACCTGAGAGGGATAAATATATCTGATTATATAGGAAGTGCAGGGACTTCAGCTTCCAATACTAAGAAAGGACATACCAGTGGCTGCCTGGACAGTTCCCATTTTCTCTCCATACATTGCAGCATCAATCTTCAGCTATTTGGACCCGCTTCTCTGACAGACATTGATTGTAGAGCAGGAATTATGAAGGACTTAGCTACCCTGTCTTGGCACAGCTAGGCTGTCGACTTATCTGCTTCCAAGTTTTGTCCTTTTTGGACAGAAGTCTGTCTACAGTTGAAGCAAGGGGTTTTTCTTGCCAAGAGAA
>CAJQZJ010004381.1:16771480-16819465 GCA_907164525.1 Lophiomys imhausi | reverse complement strand
GCAGAGAAAAAGGTGTTTTTATATTCAACATATCAGAGCACATACAGGATTACCTGGACCATTAAGTGAGGGTAATGATAAAGTTGATCAATGGACTAGGATGGAATACATTTTTTGGAGCTCATTCCTGGACCAAGCCAGACAGTTTCACCAATTATTTCATGTAAATGCAAAAACTCTACAGCAAAAATTCCATTTGTCTAGAGCAGATGCTAGACAAGTGGTTTTGGACTGTCCTCAGTGTGTAATTCATCATCATCCTCCCAGTGTGGGAGTGAACCCTAGAGGGTTGATGCCACTCAAAATCTGGCAAATGGACGTTACCCACATTTCAGAGTTTGGAACCTTAAAGTATATTCATGTATCTGTGGATACCTGCTCAGGTATCATACATGTTACACCTATGAGTGGAGAAAAGGCTCGCAATGTCATAGGGCATTGCTTAGAAGCCTGGGCTGCATGGGGAAAACCACAACAGCTGAAAACGGACAATGGACCAGCCTATACAGCACAGTCCTTTGTCTCCTTCTGTAACCAGATGGAGGTACAGCTTAATCACGGATTACCATACAATCCTCAAGGACAAGGAATTGTGGAGCGTGCTCATCGCACCTTGAAAGAATGCTTGCAAAAACAAAAAGGGGGAATAGGCCAAGGCCGTACCCCCAAGGAGAGAATGTCTTTAGCCTTATTTACTTTAAACTTTTTCAATTTGGATGCTCAAGGCTGCTCAGCAGCGGACAGACATCAGGATTCCCATGGTTCACCTAAAAGCATGGTGAAGTGGACGGACATTTTGACAGGCTCTTGGCGGGGGCCTGACCCCGTGCTAACATGGGCGAGAGGGTCTGTTTGTGTTTTTCCTCAGGATCAACAAGATCCAGTGTGGGTGCCTGAACGCCTTGTGAGGAAGATTTGTCATGAAGATCTTCCTAAGGATCCTGGTGATAGTAGCAGTGAGTATGTCAGGAATGACCGAGCCGAGATGGGGGATCCTGTCGATATTCCCAAAGCCGATGCCGGTCAGACATGATGCAACTGTGTTTCCACGCTTATTTAGCAGTAATAGAAGCCTAGGCTTACCCTACCTTCCCTTTGATGATCAGAGAAGCCCTATAGAGGGTAATAGAAATGTCAGCTTGAAGGGTAGTCTGTGCTTTTTAATGAGCTTCAATAGGTCAGATGATACAAAATGCATTAAATTGTCTCAGCAGTCAGCAGATTTTTTACCACAACTGAGGTTTGGGGGTAGGAGTGGTGGTTTGTTTTCAGGCAATGGTTCTCGTCTTGAAGGATGGTGGCCCACACGAGTCTCTGACCGGTACCCCCCCAGACAGCCACGCTGGACACCTTTTTGTAGAGGATCCACAGGAGAGGAAGGACCTTTTCCCTGGACTGGATGTCAGGAGCGCAGAGCAGTTTGGGTTCAACAAGATTATTTTTCCTTTAGCCCCATGATTAGTAATATAGTGAATAAGTCTTGTGCAGGAATGCTTGATATATCTACTAGGGATCCTCAGCAGACTGCCACCAATCCTTTTGATTTGTGGCTTTTGTGTGGGGTAAATGGAAGTTGCATGGACTTGGGACCTGTCATTATGCTTGGGGGAGGAATTTATCAAAGAGGTAATTTTTCCCTAGGGTCCGCTACCAAATTGGATTTTTCTAGCGGTAGTGGCTCTGGTACTTGGAAATCTTTGTTTCATTTTTACCACAACAAGACCTTTTCAGCTTCGCCAGTATGTCTCTGGCCTCCTTTTCTGTGGATTGTAAGTAATGGGAGTGCATCCTTGGGTGAAGAAAAGTTAGTATGCACTCCGGGCACATGTTTTTATGCCCTATGCTGGAATGCCACAGCCTTTCCTGTGGCTGTGGTGACTAGAATGCCTCGATATGTACCAGTTCCTGTAGAGGCCCCTAATACCATGATGCTATTCAGGTTTAAAAGAGATTTTGGCATCCCTGCAGCTATTGTTACTGCCATCACTATTGCTGCTGTGGGGGCTACTGCCTCAGCTATTGCCTTGTCTAGTTCTATACAGACTGCCAATGCCCTGAATAACATCTCAGCCACTGTGGCACAGGCATTGGATACTCAGACCTCTATGAATTCTCATCTCAAAGGAGGCCTTATGATAGTTAATCAACGCATAGATTTAATACAAGAACAGATTGATTCTCTTTGGCAACTGGCACAATTGGGGTGTGAGTGGAAAATGCAAGGTTTGTGTGTTACTTCCGTGCAGTATCAAAATTTTACAAAGGCTGCTAATTTGTCTAGACAATTGTCAAAGTTCCTCTTACAGGATTGGTCGGCTGAATTTGAAAATTTGATGAGAGAGCTGAGAGCGACAATTGTCCACATCAACTCCACTCGGGTGGATCTGAGCCTGGCTACTGGTTTGACTTCCTGGATACAGACGGCTATGGATCATCTTAAGGAGTGGGCGGGTGTAGGCTCTTTGGTGATACTGATGATACTAGCCTCTCTGGTTTGCCCATGGTGCATCTATAAGATGAGAGCCACACAAAAGCATAATGCAGCCATGATTATACAGGCCCTTTTCGCCATTGAGGCGGGCCAGTCCCCTCAGGCATGGCTCGCTGCCATGAAGCCTTAAATCTTCACTAAGCATAGTCCCTGCCCACTGAGGTATTCGTTCCACGGATATTAGGGTCTGGCAAGTCAATGACGGAGTAGACGGGTAAGTCTCAGCCACCTAAGACAGGGCAGTCCCGAGTGGGGAGGCTGACCCAGAGACGGGTAAGAGTTTGAGCACCGCCCTCCTACAGGCTCAGGCCCACCGTGAGATCCCCAGATAGGGGGATTACGAAGCCTTTCCAGGGACTTCTACCAACTTTAGAAAAAATAAAAAAGGGGGAACTGTAGAGAGCTGCGATGTGCCACGCCCTAAAGATGGCGCCAGTTTCTGCCTTCCACCAGCCCGACGGTGAGCGCTCTCGGTGGTAAACAAGTCCATATTTGGCTAAGACCACTGATCTGGCTTGCTTCCGCATATGTGGGCCTCTAAGATAGCACTATGTGGCTTTACTTGATTGGCTGTTCATTTAGTATTTAGCCTGTGGGTTGGGTCTGCCCGGGCATTCGGAAGACTGTTTTCAAGGGACCTGAATAAACTGCAGGAGAAGAGCTTTTGTGAGTTGCGTCATCCTTGCTGGTCGAGGGGGAAGTGACAGGAGTGCTAATTAGGAAGGCTATCAGAAAAGAGGCCTGAGAAGCTTGGTATTTTCGACACCAACACTTGAGACACTGAAGAAGGAAGATACCAAGTCCAAGGTTCCTTACAATGTGTAGTGAATTGTGGGTTTACACGAAAAGATTTTGTCTCAACAAGCAAAGAAGTAAAGGGAAGAGATGTGGAGGAAAGGGGAGCGGAAATGGGAAGAGGAATATGGAAGACAAGAAGCCCTAAAGGTCCCACGAGCTCTCAAAATAGAGTTACCAACTGGGAACCAAGTGTTCACAACAGATGAACCTGTGGAAAGGCATCTTACCGATTGTCCATGGATCCCCAGGGATGATTGAATATTGCAATTTTCTTTTCTTTGTTTTAAGATCTACTATTATTATTTTATGTGTTGCAGTTTTTTTTCTACATGTGCATTTGTAACTCCAGTTGCAGGGAATGTAAAGCCTTCCCTGGCCTCTGCAGGGAACCAGGCACAGACATATGTGAGAGGTTGTGGCATGGTTAGGAAGTGGAGCCTAAATGGAGAATCTGGGTTGTTGGGAGTACAGACCTTGAAGTTTACAGCCCAGCTGCCACACTGCATGTCTCCCCACTGCCTTCTCTTCTACCAAGATGTGAGAAAGTAGTCTCTCTAGCTGCTACAGCTGGAAGCTGCTCCTACCGCTATGTCTTTCTTACTACAATGGACAGGACTTTCACATTTTGACCCAGGATAAATCTTTCCTCCCTTTGGCTACTAACTGTCAGGTAGTTGAGAAAAGTAACTAAAGCAACAGGTAAAAAACTGTTAGAGACTGAGTGCCCCTAATCACAGAACACAAAATCCCAGTGCTTCAAGATCTAAACCATTTTGTTTGTTTGTTTTTGCTTTTTCCAGAAAGGGTTTCTCTGTTTAACAGAGCCTTGCTGTCCCAGACTCACTTTGTAGACCAGGCTAGCCTTGAACTCAGAGAGATCTACTTGCCTCTGCCTCCAGAGTGCTGGGATTAAAGGCCTGTGCCACCACACCTGGCGATCTAAAACTTTTGAGCATTGTCGTGGCGGTACAAGTAGAAAACTGCAGACCTTATCATACATGAGAATCCACAGACAAAACCCCAACACAAGTTTGCTAAAATGATGTATAAAATTATCTTCAGGCAGTTGGGCATGGTGGTGCACACCTGTAATCCCAGCACTGGGAAGGCAGGGGCAGGCAGATCTCTCTGAGTTCAAGGCTAGCCTGGTCTACAGAATGAGTTCCAGGACAGCCAGAGCTACACAGAAAAACCCTGTCTTGAGAAAAACAACCAATGAACCAAAAAGCCAAACCAAACCAACAAAAATCAAAAAATTATCTTTAGGTTATAAGTATAAAGTATGTATGAAATGTAAGTTGAATTTTTGGTTTTGACTTGGGTCCCATTCACCCCCAACATATCTTATTATGTGAACACAAATTTGCTCAAGTTCAAAAACAAAACAAAACCCCAAACCACTGTGGTCCAGAGCATTTTGGCCAAGTTGTTAGTAGGCTCTGAACATGCATCAGCTTCCCTGTAGCCATAAACAGCTTACAGATTGAGTATCACTTAGCCAAAATGCTCTGGACCACAGTAAGGCAAGTATACCTTTGGTAAATTAAAGTTTGAAAAATTTGTATTGTATTTTTAAAGCTTATTAACTCTTTTTTTTAAGTATTATTTTGTTTTCTGAAGTTACTTCTAGAACATAGTTTCCTCCCTCCTCCCCTCCTGGCCTCTTCCTCCCTCTCTCCTTCTTTCACTCATTATTCCTCTACTTGGTAGTCTCCTTCTCCTCAGATGAAGTGGGCCCTCACATATCATACTCCCTCAGTTCTTCAGTCATGTGAGGGTCAAGAGCTTCCACTTGTACTGGGGCTTGATATGGCACACAATCTAGGGTAAGGTGTTCCACTAACCTGCAGCAGATTCCATGATTCACTGCTGGGTGAAATTTTTCCTAGGATAGATATGCTAGGTTCCTATCTATTTGGGTCTGTGGGTTGTAGGATGGTTATCCTGTGATATATGGTTAATATCCATCTATAAGAGAGTACATACCATGTTTATCTTTCTGGGACTGAGTCAGCTCACTTGGGATGAGCTTTTTTAGATCCATCCATTTGGTTTCGAATTGTATGATTTCCTCATTTCTGATAGCTGTGTACTATTCCATTGTATAAATGTACCACAGGTTTTTTTTTTTTTAAATCCATTCTTCAGTTGAAGGACATCTGGGTTGTTTCCAGTTTCTGGCTATTACAAAAGTGTTATGAACATTGTTGAGGCAATGTTCTTGTGGTTTTGTTTCACATCTTTTGGATATATGCCCAAGAGTGGTATGGCTGTGTCTTGAGGTAGAACTATTCCGTGTTCTAAGATATCTCCAGATTGATTTCCAAAGTGGTTGTATAAGTTTGCACTCCCACCAGCAATGGGGGAGTGTTCCTCTTTCTCCACATCCTCGCCAGCATTTGCTCATTTGAGTTTTTGATCTTAGCCATTCTGACAGGTGTAAGATGGAATCTCAGAGTTGTTTTAAGTTGCATTTCCTTGATGACCAAAGATGTTGAACATTTTTTCAAGTGCCTCTCGGCCTTTAGATTCCTCTTCTGTGAATTCTCAGTTTAGCTCTGTGACCCATTTGTTGATGGGGTTATTTGATTTTTTTTTTTTTTTGGTGTTTAATTTCTTCAGTTCTTTATATATTTCGGATATTAGCCCTCTGTCAAATGTTGGGTTGGTGAAGATCCTTTCCCAGTCTGTTGGCTGCCGTTTTGTTCTAAGGACAGTGTCCTTTGCCCTACAGAAGATTTTCAGTTTCATAAGGTCCCATTTATTGATTATTTGTTTTAGTGCCTGAGCTATTGGTGTTCTGTTCAGGAAGTTGCTACCAGTGCCAATGAGTTCAAGGCTTTCCCCCACTTTCTCTTCTATTGATGTTAATGTGTCTGGATTTATGTTGAGGTCTTTGATCCACTTAGACTTAAGTTTTGTACAGGGTTATAAGTATGGATCTATTTGCATTCTTCTACGTGTTGACTTCCAGTTAGACCAGAACCATTTATTGAAGATGCTTTCCGTTTTCCATTGTATGGTTTTGGCTTCTTTGTCGAAAATTAAGTGACCGTAGGTGTGTGGGTTTATTTCTGGGTCTTTGATTCAATTCCATTGGTCTACTGGTCTGTTTCCATGCCAGTATCATGCTGTTTTTATTACTAGTGCCCTGTTCAGCTTGAAATCCGGGATGGTGATACCTCCAGATGTTCTGTTATTGTACATGATTGATTTAGCTATTCTGGTTTTTTGTTGTTGTTGTTATTCCATATAAAGTTGAGAATTGTTTTTTTCCAGGTCTGTAAAGAATTGAGTTGGTATTTGGATAGGAATTGCATTGAATCTGTATATTGCTTTTGGTAAGAACGCCATTTTTATTATGTTGATCCTACCTATCCATGATCAAGAGAGATCTTCCCAACTTCTGATATCTTCTTTACTTTCTTTCTTCAGGGACTTGAAGTTCTTATCATACAGATCTTTTACTTGCTTGGTTAGAGTTACCCCCAGGTATTTTATATTATTTGTGGCTATTGTGAAGGGTGTTGATTCCCTTATTTATTTCTCAGCCCATTTATCTTTTGTGTAAAGAAGGGCTACTGATTTTTTTTTTAATTGATTTTGTATCCAGCCACCTTGCTGAAGGAGTTTATCAGCTGGAGGAGTTCTCTGGTGGGATTTTTGGGGTCACTTATGTATACTGTCATATCATCTGCAAATAGGGATACTTTGACTTCTTTTCCAATTTGTATCCCCTTGATCTCCTTTAGTTGTCTTATTGCTCTAGATAAAACTTCAAGTACTATGTTGAAGAGATATGAAGAGAGTGGACAGCGTTGCCTTGTCCCTGATTTTAGAGGAAATGTTTTAAGTCTCTCTCCATTTAGTTTGATATTGGCTATTGGCTTGTTGTAAATTACCTTTATTATGTTTAAGTATGGTCCTTGTATGCCTGATATCTCCAAGACTTCTAACATGAAGGGGTGCTGTATTTTGTCAAAAGCTTTTTCAGCGTCCAATAAGATGATCATGTGGTCCTTTTCTTTCAGCTTATTTATATGGTGGATTACATTGATGGATCTTCTTACGTTGAACCACCCCTGCATCCCTGGGATGAAGCCTACTTGATCATGGTGTATGATACTTTTGATGTGGTCTTAGATCTGGATTGCAAGAATTTTATTAATTATTTTTGTATCCATGCTCATAAGGGAAATTGGTTGGGTCTTTGTGAGGTTTAGGTATCAGGGTAACTGTGGCCTCATAGAATGTGTTTGGCAGTATTCCTTCTGTTTCTATGTTGTGGAAGAGTTTGAAGAATATTGGTGTTAGCTCTTCTTTGAAGGTCTGGTAGCATTCTGTGCTGAAACCATTTGGCCCTGGTTTTTTTTTTTTTTTTTTTGGTTGGAAGACTTCTAATGACTTCTTCTATTTCCTTAAGGGTTATGGGACTATTTAATTTGTTAACCTGTTCTTGATTTAACCTTGGTAGGTGGAATCTATCAAGATAATTGTCCATTTCATTTAGGTTTTCCAATTTTGTGGAGTACAAGTTTTTGAAGTAGGACCTAATGATTCTTTGGATTTCCTCAATGTCTGTTGTTATTTCCCCCTTTTAATTTCTGATTTTGTTGATTTGGGTATTTTCCTTCTGCCTTTAGTTAGTTTAGCTTTTCTATTTTGTTGATTTTCTCCAAGAACCAGCTCTTGGTTTTGTTGATTCTTTGTATTGTTCTTTTTTTAATAAGTTGTTGATTTCAGCCTTGAGTTTGATAATTTCCTGTCATCTGCTCCTCTTGGGAGTGTTTGCTTCTTTTTGTTCTAGATCTTTCAGGTGTGCTTTTAGGTTGCTAGTATGGGAACTCTCCAGTTTCTTTTTGAAGGCACTTAGTGCTATAAACTTTCCTCTTAGCACTGCTTTCAATGTGTCCCATAAGTTTGGGTATGTTGTGCCTTCATTTTCATTGAGTTCTAAGAAGACTTTTTTTCTATTTCTTCCCTGATCCAGAGGTCATTGAGTCTCTACTCAGTTTCCATGTTTTTGCAGACTTTCTGTTGTTTTTGTTTTTTTTTTTAAAGATTTATTTATTTTATGTATGGGTGCTTTATCTGCATGAACATCTACAATCAGAAGAGGGCATCAGATCACAGTTGTGGATGGTTGTGAGCCACCATGTGGTTGCTGGGAATTGAACTCAGGACCTCTGGAAGAGCAGCCAGTGCTCTTAACCGTTGAGCCATCTCTCCAGCCCCTCTGTTGTTTTTGTTATTGTTGAAATCTAGCTTTATTCCATGATGGTCTGATAAGTTACACGGGGTAATTTCAATTTCCCTGTATCTATTGAGGCTTGCTTTGTGACTGACTATATGGTTGATTTTGGAGAAGGTTCCATGAGGTGCTGAGAAGAAAGTGTATTCTTTTGTTTTGGGGTGAAATATTCTGTAGATATCAATTAGGTCCATTTGATTCATGACATCTGTGAGGTTCATTATTTCTCTGTTTGGTTTCTGCATCATTGATCTGTCCAGTGGTGAGAGTGGTGTGTTGAAGTCTCCCACTATTAATGTGAGAAGTTCAATGTGGGATCTGAGCTTCAGTAGTGTTTCTTTAACAAATGTGGGTGGTCTTACATTTGGGGCATTGAGATATCATCTTGGTGGATTTTTCCTTTGATGAGTATGTAGTGTCCTTCCTCATCTCTTTTAATTAATGTTGGTTGAAAGTCTAATTTATTGGATACTAGAATGGCCACTCCAGCTTGCTTCTTGGGTCCATTTGCTTTTTATATCTTTTTCCAGTCCTTTACTTGGAGATAATGCCTATCATTTTTGCAGAGGTGTGTTTCTTGTAAGCAGCAGAATGTGGGATTCTGTTTTCGTATCCATTCTGCTAGCCTGTATCTTTTTACTGGGGAATTCAGTCCATTGATGTTCAGAGATATTAATGACCAGTGATTGTTACATCCTGCCATCTTGATGTTGGTGTAAATAGTGTGTGAGTGAGCTTCTCTTCTTTTGGTTTTGCTGCAGGTGCATTATTTGCTTCCTGCACTTTCTTGTGTGTAGTTAACCTCTTTGGGTTGGAGTTCTCCTTGTAACATCTTCTGTAGAGCTGGATTTTTTGTATAGATATTGTTTGAATTTAGCTTTGTCATGGAATATCTTGTTTTCTCCATCTATGTTGATTGACAATTTTACTGGGAATAGTAGTCTGGCCTGGCAATTGTGGTTTTTTTTTTAGGATCTGCAAGGCATCTGTCCAGGCCCTTCTGGCTTTTAGCATCTCTGATGAAAAGTCAGGTGTGATTCTGATAGGTTTGCCATTATATGTTACTTGACTCTTTTCCCTAGCAGTTTTTAATATTCTTTCTTTGTTGTGTACATTTAGTGTTTTGATTATTATGTGGCGGGAGGATTTTCTTTTCTGGTCTAATCTATTTGGAGTTCTGTAAGCTTCTTGTACAGTCATAGGTATCTCTTATTTTAGATTTGGGAAATTCTCTTAAATGATTTTGTTGAAGATATTTTCTGGTCCACGGAGCTGGGAAGCTTCCCTTTCTTCTATTCCTTTTATTCTGAGATTGCATCTTTTCATAGTGTCCTTGATTCCCTGAAGGTTTTGTGCCAGGAATTTTTTAGATTTTACATTTTCTTCCACAGATGTATCAATTTCTTCAATTTTATCCTCTGTCCCTGAAATTCTTACTTCCATCTCTTGTATTCTGTTGGAGATGCTAGTGTCTGTAGTTCCTTTTGTTATCTTAAGGTTTTCCAGTTCTATGGATGTTTCGGATTGGATTTTCTTTATTGCTTCAACTTCCCTTTTCAGGTCTTCCATTCCTTTAAGTGCTTTATTCATTTCCATCACCTCTTTTGCAGTATTTTGTTGTTGCTCTCTGAGATATTTGATTTCTTCCCTTAGGTCTTCTATTATTAATATAAACATAGGAGTAAGGTCATTTTCCTTTGTTTCAATCGTTGTCTGTACCATTATAGCTATGTTCTGGAGACATCATATTGCTTTGGGTTTTTTTTTTTTTTTTTAACCATGTTCTTGTGCTGACCTTTTGTCATCTGATTGACCCTGGTGTTGCCTGTTTGTTTCTTTTGTCAGTTGACCTTTGTGCTCAGGAAAACTCCCTGTTCTGGGGGTTGGGTGATCCTGAGATACTGATGTCCACCTCCAGATGGTGGGTAGGTTCCTGTTTTAGACTGGCTCTCCTCAACTGGTTGTGACCCAATTGGACCCATATACTGGGGATTGGAGTGGGGAGGGGGCTATCCTCTGAGGACCTGGGAGCTGGCAGGTCTCCTCAGAAAGGCTGGTAGGCCTGTGATTGGGCCTGTGTTCTACCCTCACTGACACAGTCATTCTGGTTCAGCAGCTAGATTGACCATGCAGGCAGGAAGCTCCACCCAAGATGGGTGCCAGCCTCAGTGTGCCTGTTGCTGACTGTCTCAAATGCTTGGGTGCTAGGGTGTGACCTGCTCCAATATTTGTGGAGAACACAAAGTTGCCATCTCTGTTTGCAGTCAGTCTTGGCTCCTAATTGCTTTGCTGTGACTGGGTTAGGTCTCTGCCACTCAGCTACAGGGCACACTGTGCCGCCATGTTGGGAACTCTGGAAAGAAAATCTTACTTACCTTTGCTCTTGTAGTTGGGCTGTTTTTCCTGGTTGGATGTACAGGTCTACGTGCTGGATATCAGGCAGACAGGTGTGGCCGCTGATCTGTGGCTGGAGCCATGGGCTGGATCCTCTCGTGAGCTAGACCTGCTCTCACCAGTGCTCCTCTCCAGACGAGTGACGGCGCTGGCTGATTGCAGGGTGGTGTTCCTGGGATCTGCATGAGCTGTTTCGAGTGGTGACCAGTCTCAGGGTTCAATGTAGAAATTCAGACACCGACTGTGTTTCACAGTCGGCTAGGGGACCTCACATTCACTCCATAGTGACTAATCTCATTCACCTACTACTCAGATGCAATGCTCTACAGTCAGCACATCTTGGATCCTTTCTCTCGTTTTCTTTATAATTGCTATATTTTAATAAAGTTATCTATGTCCCCTAAATTTTCAAGTGTATTAGAATGAAGTTGTGTGTAGTATAAAATATGGCTTTTATTTGCAAGGTTTTAATAATAAGTTTATTTTAATGTTTTTTAAAAATAGAAGACATTTCTAGTACCTTAAAATGATCTGATTTGGAAATAAAGTTATTACAGACATAACTACTTCAGTTGAGACAATGTCTTAACAAGGTGCTCTTATTGAATCTTGTATTAGTATCATCTGCAGAGACGACAAGGGCCCATGGGTAAGAAGAAATGGAAGAGGAAGAGACAGATGTATATTGAGAAGCCAAGGAGTACCTACTGTAACAGAAAGTGAGAGAGACAAGGAAGAGTCTTTAAAGGGGCAGCACCCTCAAGGGATCTTGATTTTGAACTTTTAGCCTTTTGAAAAGCAATTTCTGGTGTTTAAAGCTAGCTAGGTTATGGTATAGTACTTTGTATTTGGTAGTTCTGGCAAACTAGTACAACAATAATTAGCTTACTATTAAAAAATGAATTCCCGAAAGTTACATGTGAAATTTCTCTTTATCTCATTCCTTTGCACATTTCTGTGTATCTCACAAGGTAAAGTAACAAGTGTGATAATTTTAAATAGACTTTTCTAAATGCATATGTACAATTTCAAAATCAAAATCATGAAAAAGTATACTTGATTTTTATGGCTTTTTTGTTTGTTTGGGACAGGGTCTCATGCAGCCCAGCTAGCTTCAAACTCTAATTACTGATTACAGCCTTGATCCTTTTGACTCTACTTTCCATGTGCTGGATTACAGGCATGTACTACCATGCCTGGCTGCATACAATACATTTTTTAAATATTTGAAGCTGTATCTGGTGATGTATGCCTATAATTCCAGTACTCACAAGGGTGTAGTGAAATCACCAAACTAGACCACTCCTTGGGTAGAAAGAAAGGTTTATCGGGGTTCAAACTACCAAGGCTATCTCTGGAGTTGGGGGAGAAGAAAGAAAGAAGCAAAATGACTGAAAAGCAAGCAGATATGACATTCAGTGGAGGAGGGGTCTTTGAGCTAGTACAGGCTGTTTGGCTCATCTTGGGAACTAGGTGCCCTGCCTGAGGTAGTTGATTATGGGAAGTCCTGAGAAACAGAAACGCACCTTAGGAGATTCCTGAGGAATGCTGAATTTAGGCATCTGCTCTTACCCAGTAAGAATCCTTCTGTTTACCCAGTCAGAGTTCTTCTGTTTAGGACATTGTCACCAGCACTGTCATTTGAGGGGGCCTACTTTGCATCTAATGCTCAAGAGCAGAACAGTAGGATCTTGAGTTCAAAGACTTTTAAGTGTGCTACCTAAGACCCTGTCTTTAAACACACACATGCGCGCGCGCACACACACACACACACCAAAGAGCCCAAGTTTGAGTGTGTGTAGAAAATCACATTGGAAGTTATTTGTAGACATAATCTGAGGTCTAGGACAACTGCTTCTTGGCTTGTGTCTCCCAGGCCTCAGAGTTATACTAATCCAGGATTTCCTTAATCCAATTTCAGAATTTGAATGTTTCTAGGTCACAGGATCAGACAAAGCTGACCCAGGTGGCAGGTTTATATTTGGTGCCTTTATTCCTGTGCAACTGCCCTTTGCTGTCTCAGCCCTGTGTGCCTTCCAGTCTCTAATGCCCTATCCCAGATGTGTACTTTGTCCTCTGTGGAGGAGGAGCTGTGGACAGCATCATTCAGCATGCTTAGGTCCCCCACCCATCCTGTGTCCAGAGCGGTTCTTCTTCTGTTTCTACTTCTAACTTCTTCCTACTCATGGCCCAGCTGCTTCTCCTTATCTTATTGTTTGACATTAGCAGGGAGAAATATTTTTTAATTTTGATTTTTTAATTGTATCCAAATAGATGGCCCTTATCTACATAGTCTACCTTTATCAAAAGTACAGTCAAAATACATTTAGAGAGAACTTATTTCTAGGTTCTTGGCCTTTTGTGCAGAGAACTGAAAATAAGGCTCACACAGATTGCAAAGTAGTAAGATAACTTTTTTCGAAGCAAAGTGGTAATATATGTTAAAGAGGGATTCTCTGTCAAGTTTGACAGAGGTCCACATGATTGAGGGTACTTAAAGCTTTGATTATTGTTTGGGCTTTTTATAGGGTTCAAGAGATATTTAGTTACTAAAGAGGGTGGTGAGGGTACTTCTCTGTTTTGATTGACAGATTATGTAACAGTTTTCCTTCTGAGCATGTCCTTTCCCATAATGCATCTGATTGTAATTATATGCACACCAATAGCAGGAATTTGTGCCATTGTTCACTAAGAAGCTTGGGACTTTTAAACGACAGGTGCTACTATATCATTTAATGTACACATGATATTTTTTATTGTTTTATATATATAATAAATAAATATATATGTAATAAAACATACTTTGCTTCATAATAATTTTTAAAGATGAAAAAATTAATTATGTTATACATGTGTGTCTGTGCGTGGATTTGTGCAATGAGTACATGGGTGCCACATCCCCTGGAACTGGAGTTATACTGACATGGGTGCTGGAAACTGAATTAGGGCCATCTGCAAAAGCAGTGTGAACTTTCTTTACTCTCTCTCCAGCCTTAGAGTTATCACAGTTAACATCCACTATCTTCCCATTTTTCAAAAAATATAATGTATTGTTATGGTGAGTGCCATCTACACAACAGGTCTCTTGAACTTACCTAACTGCAAATATATAATCTTCAACCACAACCTCTCATCTCCCGGTTCCCTTATCCACCTGCTTCTTTGAAGGGTTGGATGGACTCAATTCTCTCCCTCTATGAGATCAGCACTTTTAGAATAAGATCATGCTCTATTTGTCTGGTTGGCTTATTTCACTTGATATAATATCCTCTAAGTTCACTCATATTTTTGCAAATGATGATTTTGTTCTTTATTGCTGAATATAATGCTCTGTGTTCTATTCAGCCACATTTTCTTTCTGTCTGTTAATGGGAGGTTAGCTTGATCCCTCATCATGGCTACTGTCAACTATTGCTGTTATGAACATGGTGGCACAGATGTCCCTTCATACTGATTTCATCTCCTTTGGATATATACCCAGCAATAAAATTACTGGATCATGTGGTACTTCTTCTTCTTCTTCTTCTTTTTTTTTTTTGGTTTTTTGAGACAGGGTTTCTTTGTGTAACAGCTCTGGCTGTCCTGGACTTGCTTTGTAGAACAGGCTGGCCTTGAACTCAAAGAGATCCTCCTGCCTCTGCCTCCCGAGTGCTAGGATTAAAGGCATGCCTCACCACCATTAGTACTTCTAATTTTAGTATTTTGAGGAGTCTCCATGTGTTTTTCCATAGTCACAGTATAAATTTACATTTTTCATTAGTGTGTAAGGGTTCTCTTTTCTCTATACATAATTTTTTTCTCTCTTTTTCTGAGATATGGTCTCATATAGTCTAAGCTAGTCTTGACCTCACTATGTACAGCTAGGGCTGGCCTTGAACTTTTGATCATCCTGCCTCCACCTTCCAGAGCATATACCACTGATCCAGGCTTTTCAAGTCAGTTTAGATTTGTTTTCTTTATTGGTCTTCACCTCTAATCCATCCACTAATCCTATGTTCCAAAATGTGTCCTTTATCTATCCACTTTTCACCAAGTCTAAGATGGCAGCCCTCATCCAAGCTTTTTACTTAGATTAGCATAGTGATTTTGATTTAGTAGTTCTGGGGCAGTTCTGACACATTCCCAGAACATTCTGTTGGTCTTAGGTTATTCTTTGAGAGGCACGGTTTTGGAGGATACATTAGTCACCTAGGAGCTTTAAAAAACCTCTTTGCCTGCTCCTTGCCTTGGAGATAGGAATCTATTCAGTGTGAGGATAAGAGATGGTCATTTGTAGTTTTTTATGTTTCTCTCAGTGATTCAGATGTGCATCCAGACTTGAGAAACACTGTCATGGTTCGGAGGGAAGGCAAGTTTATTTGGTCCTTGGAGGATTCTGTTCATATTAGCAGTAGCTCTTCCTGTAAATATCTCTCTTCTTCAGGACTCAGATCATATGTCACTTCCTCTGGTAGGTCTTCCTTGATGACCTCAATCTAAACACCCCTATGTTCACCCCACTGCCTTACTTGTTTTTATTAGGAATTTGCACTTCTTGTACATCCCTATCTATGTTGTTGCCTATATCTTCCACCTGCAATATGAGTATCTTGAGCTCAGGCACCATTTTTACCTCATGGCTCTATCCTTAGCACCTCAAAGAAGTCCCTGGCACACAAAAGAGTTTGTAATATGTGAATAAAAGAGAAGGTTAAAAACCACCAATTCTTTCTGATTTCTTTAGAACTAGATCTACTCAAATGTGTTCCTTTCCAAGAGATTGAATCCAGTGTGCTGTTATGCAAGTGAATTGGGTCATCCACTAAAAATGAATAAGTCGATTTCTAAATTTATTGCATTGAGCTCATGCACTTCACAGAAACTATATATTAAATCTTGTGCAAAGCAAGTAATGCCTTGATGTGTTTTTATATGCAGCATTTATTCACAATGCTGCTTCTTGGTTGGAATGCAGCTCACATAGCAGGGCATGACTAGAACAGAGTTGAAAGGGGGCGCTGCTCCCACCTTTTTGTTGGGACACCTTCTGCATTAATGGATGTGGCAGAACAGGGGAGTTTTAATTTCAATTAGAAGAAAAGTGTTTGAGATTAAATACCTTGTTTCTCAGAAGTTAGTTCAAGCAAATGTGGCAAAATCTTCAGTTGTCGGCCATATGGTGCTTGAAAGGAAACAGCAGAACAAAACTGTACAGGTGTCCCTAAGTCACACACTAGTTACTTCTGAAGAATATTATCTGTGAGAACATAACACAATATCTGTTGCTAGGGGAGAGGAAAAGGCTTTCCAGATTCTGACGTCTTTTGGTCAGGGGACTTATTTCTTCACAAGTATCCAATCTTCGCCGGCGGCAATAGGTTGGGTTCAAGGCAACCTGTTTTTCAGGCAATCGCCTTCCCTTTTTCCCTCTTGCTTACTAAAAACAATTTTGTATTTGTATTAAAGGCTGAAATGTCACTGGTGCCTCGGCATAGTCTGGTAAAGGAGACGGCCCACCGCACAGACCTTTAGAGATCAGGAACCAGCAGTCTTCTGGCTGAGGTGGTGGCTCCAGAACACCAAAGGCACAGCGGACGGGAAAGGAGAGCTAAGCGAAGCCCTGAGAAGTATTGCGTTCTGGGAGTTGTAGTTCTTTGTTGGGTAGAGATCAGCAGCTCTCTGGAGCTTCAAACTACATTTCCCAGAAGGCCCCGCTCAGCGACAGGCTCGTCGCGGAGTGGGTGCTGGGCGAAGAGCTGCCGCGGGGGAGGGGGCGGGGAGCGCAGGAGCAGCTGCGGCGGCCTCTGGGAGTGGCTGACATCTGGCGTCTCCGAGCCGCAGCCGGGGCCTTGCGTCCTCCGCGCCACCTCTAGCTCACGCTTTCCCCTTCGAGGTCCGCCATGGCAGGGCGTCCGTCCGCCGCCGGCCTCTCCGCTCGCGGTGGCCCGGGCTCCCCGGACCGATGAGGCGGTAGTGGTGCCCCGCGCGGCCCGTTCCTCCAGCGACTCTGTTGCCCCGGCCGGGGGCAGGTCGGCTGGTCGGTTCCTTCGCGGTCCGCCCCCGGACCGCCCAGTCCCGCCCCCTGGGGGCGCTGCCCTCGGGCGCCCGTCACCCATGCCGTCCCGCCGCTCTACCCACTGCAGCTGAGCCCGCGCCCACCTTCCAGCTCTCAAAATGTGGCACAACGTGGGACTGACCCTGCTGGTGTTCGTGGCCACGCTGCTCATCGTCCTGCTGCTGATGGTGTGCGGTGAGTGGGGACACCGCCGGGGTGGACGGGAAAGCGTGTGTAGACAAGTGTCCTGGAGCTCACGGTGGTCACCTGGCCTCCCAGGAGCGACTTCAGAGGAGCCGTTCCTCCTGCTCAGGGCAGATCGCCCGGGCATCACAGAGGAAAGCTCAGCGTTGAGAGCTGGCATCCTGACTGTAGGTAGAAGCTCGTTCCTGCTTCCCGGGCAGGTTTGTCCTTGGTTGTCATAATGCCACAGTCTACCCAGATTTTCACCGTGGCCTGTGTTCGAAGGAGAAGTGATTGGTTTCATCTTTTTATTTGGGGGTTCTGAGCCTGGTGAGAGATTTCACCACCTTCATTTTAACAAAGGGTTGGAGCACGCTTCGGTTTCCAGAGCACATGAAGTTGTTTGTTTACTTCGAGTTCAGGCTTTAACCAAATTCCGATCTTATATGATAATGGACAGAGCCTAAAAACTGTAATTAACTTCTAGGGTCAGGTAACCCAATTCTTGGTTCTGCTGTAATGGTGCAGTTTGGTTTGCAGTACTTCACTTCTCAGAATGAGAGGACTTTTTTTTTTTTTTTTTTTTGAGACAGGGTTTCTCTGTGTAGCCCTGGCTGTTCTGGACTCACTCTGTAGACCAGGCTGGCCTTGAACTCGCAGAGATCCGCCTGCCTCTGCCTCCTGAGTGCTGGGATTAAAGGCGTGCGCCACCACACCCGGCTGAATAAGAGGACGTTAAACTGTTCTCAAGGCATGTTTTTGATCCCTCTTGATTCGTTATGCGCAGTAGCTGATACCTACAGGTCTCAGCAAAGAGGCTGCACAATTGTGAGAATTCGGAAAGCATTTCAAATAGATGCCAGTAAGCATTGGTATTCGTTTGACATGATGAAGTATTAGCTTAAATTTTTGTAAATACCGTAGAACTTATTATTACATAGTTAATGTTCAGTCTAGTGGCTATACTTGGAAAAAATATGAACATACCTATACACACATGTATAGATATCTATACATATATTTGATTTTTGTTAGTGATGCAGATTGAACCAAGGGCCTCACATATGCTAAGCACATGCTGAACTACTGAGCTAATCCCCATCTCTAAAAATTTTGGCTATTTCTAGTGACACTAGAGCTAAAAAGGTCTATTTTTAATTAAAAAAATGTTTTTAACGGGCTTCCTATGTAGCCTTGGCTGGCCTGGAGTTCACCATGTAGACCAGGCTGGTCTTAAACTCACAGATATCCACCTACCTCAACCTCCCAAGTGCTAGGATTAAAGATTTTCTTTTTTCATGACATGAAACAAATAACCTCTCCCAATTTTCTGATGTGGTGTGAAAGGTGAGTTCATAAATTGTTGATATTTAAGATTTTATTTTTTTTGAGATGGGTGCCCCAGGTAGACTAGGGTAGCACTGAACTTCCTGTATGGTGAATGAAGACCTTGAGTTGCTGGTCCAGTGATTGATACACCCAGTTTATTGGCTGCGAGGGTGGAACTCCAGGCTTCTGGCGAGCTAGGCAAGTTGCGTCACTAGGTCAAGATTCTTGAAATAAGAAGAAACAAATCCGGCCAGGTGTGGTGGTGCACACTTTTAATCCCAGCACTTGGGAGGCAGAACCAGGTGGATCTCTGTGAGTTTGAAGACAGCCTGGTCTACAAAGCGAGTTAGTCCAGGACAACCAGGGCTGTTAAAAGAATAAACAAATATTTGAACATTAGTTGGATGAATGGAGGGGTGAAGGCATGTGTTAGCCTTTTTACTTGGAACAGAAAATATGACATACAGTGTAACATACAAGCCATACTACATCTTGGACACTTGCCAAACTTCTTCTGAGACATTTTAATTCCTGATTGCTTTCTCAACTTTCAGTGGCCACCATGCTTCCTAGTTTTACTCATTTTTCTTTTTCTTTTTTGTTTTTCGAGACAGGGTTTCTCTGTGTAACAGTACTGGAACTGGAACTCTGCCTGCTTCTGCCTCCCAAGTGCTGGGATTAAAGGTGTTCACAACCACGCCTGGCTTTACTCACTTTTCTAAACATGCCTTGTCATTAGTTTTAGGAAACTGAGTGAATGAGGGTTAAGGTATAACCCTCTAATAAATAGCTGTATAAAGTAGTTCAAATACTATTCCTTGTTGGGAAACTAATGACAGAGTAGGGCAGCCTTTGTTTTGATCAGAAGGTGACTGAAGGTTGGAGAGAAGAGAGAGGGGGCAGACCAGACTTGGGAACTGGGGTGTACTGTTAGTTTACTGGGAGTAGATTGCAGAATACCACAGACTGGCTCACGTACCCACAGACATTCATTCTCTCTCAGTCCTGGAGGCTTGAAGGGCCGTAAGGGCATTGCCCCTTGGCTTGCAGATGGCCATCATTTTGTGTTTTTTCCACAGGGTCTTCTCACTGTATGATACCAGTCAATAGATCAGGGCCCTGGTCCTATGACCTTATTTACTTTCCAGACACAGTCTCATTTTGAAGTAGAACATGGTGAATTTGGCAGAGGAGGGGATACAGTTCCCTCAATAACATGTAACATGTCTCCAGCACGTGCTGGGGTAGGAAGTAGCTGAGTAGTTTTAGGCATATCCCCTTAAAATAATTCCTACATTTCTAGCTCTTTTGAGAACCTCTTTAATGCTTTGAAATTTTTCAAGGGGAATGTATATAAACACTTTTCTTTCTTACCAATACTTTTTTTTGGTCTTACTTAAAATAATTCCTACATTTCTAGCTCTTTTGAGAACCTCTTTAATGCTTTGAAATTTTTCAAGGGGAATGTATATAAACACATTTTTCTTTCTTACCAATACCTTTTTTTTGGTCTTACTTAAAATAATTCCTGCATTTCTAGCTCTTTTGAGAACCTCTTTAATGCTTTGAAATTTTTCAAGGGGAAAAAATGTATAAACACATTTTTCTTTCTTACCAATACTTTTCTTTTGGTCTTACTTAGGAGATTTTGTTAAATTGTCGCAGATAGTTCAAATTACCAGCCTCTGCCCTTGGGGCTGTTTTTGAATCTCATTCAATTCTGGCACCTTTCTGTTTAGTGCCTACTAGACACTGGATCGAAATCTGTCACCAGGTTGGCCTGAAGGAATCAAAATTGAGTTTACTGGAGAATACCGATGAGCTGTTTCACACAGAGAATTCTAAGTTTCAAATTTCAGGTTCCTAGGGAGATTTTCCTTCAGTATATAGTGGTTGTTTTGCTTTTTCATTTTTTTATTCACTTGAAAATGTTTTCTGCCTGAACCATTCAATGAAGCTGCCCTTTGTCAAGGTGGGTAATAAATAGCTTCTGTATTACTGGATGGTGCTCATTCACTAGTTAATCCTCTTCTGCATAATTAAGGTTTCTCACTGAGAAGCATTTTAGGCTTTCATATACCCTGGTGTTTTCTTTCCACAGGGGCTGATAATCATTTCCAAATTCTAACCATTATCACCCCACCCCTGAAAGACAAAGTCTTACTGGATCACTCTGGCTGTCCTGGAACTCACTTTGTAAACCTTGTTGGCCTTGAACTCACAGAGATCTGCCTGCCTCTTCCTTCCAAGTGCTGGGATTAAAGGAGTGTGCCACCACCCCCAGCTATCCAGATCATTTTAATAAAATATTTTGTTCAGCTTTTTAGCAGAGGAAACAGTTTTAAAAGCCATAGTTCCTTTCACTTGTGTTTTATCCTGTAGTTATTAACTTTATGTATCTTGATAACCTTCATTGCCACAACTGATTCTGTAATTTAGACACTTGATTAGCTGAGGTAGTTTTCATTGTTTTCCCTGATTAACATCTATGACACCTTTTGGCCAAATTAATTGTCAGGATTTGTATTTGGACTGTGTAATTAGTCCCTGGTAGACTAATGGTATTACCTGGCCACTTATGGTTTCATTTTGCTTGAACTTTAAGCTTAAGTTTACCCACTCTTTCCATCTTTTCAATGCAGGGGTGTAACCCAGGTTCTTGCACATGCCAGGAGAATGGTCTAAAAGTGAGCTCCATTCCTAAGCCCCTAGTGTTGCCTTCACTGTATGAACCTATTGCTATGTGTTTTCCCCCTCCAGCCTCCAGAATCTACAATCAACGGGAAATAGTTCTCATGTGTTCAGTATGCCACTTGTCCCCTCCCCTTCCCAGAAGCCTGCTTCCTTCTCAGCAGCTGACCTCCACACACAAGCTGTGCTCTCTCCATTGCCCTGTCCTGGACTCTGCTAGCCTATGGTGGATCTCACATCATGGTCTTTCTCATACATTCTTTATTTGCAGGTGGCACAAGCTTTCTAAGAAAAGTTACATGAAAAGGAATGTTTTGAGCTACATGCTTTAAAAAGCTTTTTGATTTTTCAGCCCTGATATTTGATCAATACTCTTGAGTAGGTCTGAGGTTGCAACTTTTTTAAAATCTATTTTTAAAATTATTGTTTGTTTTTTTTTCAGCTTCCAGGGCTAATTTTGAGAAATCCAGTGCTGTTCCATTTCTTTCTCTGTTTAGGTGGTTTGGTTTCCCTCTTTTCTTGGTTTATCTCTCCAGACACCTTTTGGGATAGCCTTTTCATCACTGGTTTACTGAAAAATGTCAGGACGTACCTTGGTTTATTTTGGTTTCATTCATTTTTTTTCTTGGACAAATGTAATTGAAAATCACCCTCCCCTTCATTTCTGGGAGTATTTTCTTCTAGATAAGGGATAATTTCCTATTCTCCTTTGAAATAAATGGTTTTATTATTTACTTATTTGCTTATTTTTTGAGACAGGGTTTCTCTGTGTATTACTGGCTGTCCTAGACTGACTTTGTAGACCAGGCTAGCCTTGAACTCACAGAGATCTGCCTGCCTCTGTCTCCAGGTGCTGGGATCAAAGGCATGTGCTACCACACCTGGCTCTCTCTCTCTTTTTTTGGATTTTCAAGACAGGGTTTCTCTGTATATCCTTGGCTGTCCTGGACTCACTTTGTAGACCAGGTTGGCCTTGAACTCACAGAGATCCACCTGCCTCTGCCTCCGGAGTGCTGGGATTAAAGGCGTGTGCTACTATGCCCGGCCATTACAGACAGCTGTGAACTGCCATGTGGGTGCTGGGATTTGAACATGGGTCCTTTGGAAGAACAGCCAGTGCTCTTAACTGCTGAGCCCCCAGTTGCTTTTTCTTATCTACAACTTTTTCTGTGGTTCTTGATTGTATTTTGTGTCCAACTGGTATACCCCTCTCCACCATTAAGTTTTAAGTGAGTTTAAACCAAAACTGAGAGTGAAGACTCTCAGAAATAGAAAGGTTTAGTAAGCTGTTAGAGAATCTAGCCTGAAAAAAAAACAAGTCCTGGGACAGGCTCTGCACCTACCCCAGATCCACTAACAGTTGGATCTGAGAGCCAAGAGCATTTCCATAACAACAATTCTTTTAAATTGGTCACAGCTATAAGGGTGAGAATCACAAAGAACCTAAGTTTTGGAATAGGAGAGTAGTCCATAAGAAATATCCCTCAAAGTTCAGACAGTGTGGACAGATGACTGACTGACTGCCTGGGTTTAGGTCTAGGGTCTGACTCACATTCCTGATTTCCTGAGAAAGGTCACATAGTTTAGTTTCAGCTTCAGAACATAGCAAGATTGACTGTTTTTCAGCCCAGTTTGTTCAGGTTAGTCGGAACAATGGCAGTCTGGTTATAATTTAACACTGCCAATTACTGTAAACACTGTGATGCCAGCGACCTAATTTGCTTTGTGTGATGCCTGGCATGTAACATAGTAGGCCTTCATCTGAAGAGTGAAGGGAAATCCCTCTGCTAATCATTAGCTGCTAATAATAACCAAGTGTGATATGAAACAGCATTGCCTCAAATGGGTGACTCTTGTTCAGTGAAAAATGCTTATTAGATTCTTAGGTACATTTGCTGGAGAGGGTGATCATGGATGTCCAAATTTAAAACCCCCTGTGTCTCTGAGGACGTCATGCTCCATTGGGAAGACACTCAGACACTTAGACTAAGGTGACTAGTTACAGTGAGGCTTCCCCTCAGTCATCGGTCATATGACTGAGATGCTGTCCCTCAACAGAGAGGATGCCTTGTTTTATCTTGTACCTTCACTAGGTAGCAAAACTCAGATCCCTCCCCTTTAAAAGTCTGTAAAAAGCAAGGATTTTCATAGTTCTGTGGGTTACATTTGGAGCTCCTACCTCAGCTTCCCTGAGTAGCTGTCTCTACTAAGCTGTAAATGTCTTGGTGTATCTATCAACCTTGAATGATTCTATCTGTCTGTCTATCATCTATCCATCTGTCTGTTGAGACAGGGTCTCACAGAGATATCCAGCTGCCTCCACCTCCAGCATGATAGGATGAAAGGCCTGGCTCATCACATCTGGCAGAGTCTTTATTATGTAAAACACTGGTTATCTGACAGTCTCACACCTAGCTCTGAATCTTCACCTAAAACACACTCTTCTGCCTATAAGCACTGCCCTGTTAAGTGAATTTATCTTCCTTATCTCCTGTTCACTGGGCTAGGTGTCATAACTTTTCACCCAAATAAATATTTGATGTGATTTCTGAGGTACAAAGATAATGACAATCTGGTTGTCTTTAAGTCACAGGCAGGACAGGGCTCCAGCTTAGTCATTCAGAAACATTTCAGGTGTCTGAACAGGTCCATTAATATGGGCTCGTTCTACTCTGCCGGAGCTCATCAAAGGGCCATCTATGTGTGCTCATTCTTTTATCACCCTCCTTTCAAACAAAGCCCCACCCTTATTTCCCCAGAAGACTTCACAAGTTTATCACTGTACTATCATGAAAAATAGATTTTACACAAAGCCCTTGTAATCCCAGTCCCCTTAGACTAGCCTATGTGATAGGAGTGTCATGGTATCAGTACCCTTTCACAACCAGGGTTGTGCCCATGAAGTGTCTCTGGGGCCCCTAGATAATTTTAGGATGAAGACTGGTCACCAGAAACATCATCCATGTGACTGGAGAGTTGGGGAGTTTGAGCCCCACAGCCTGACTCCTAGAGCGGGCAGGGTGACATGGAGCTTGGGTTAGCCACACTCTTGAGTGTGAGTGCAATGAACATTTCAGACTCTGCACATCTGAAACTACATTTCAGAATTTATTTCGGCAGCTTTTTCCCATCTCATTGATACCTTTATCCTCTCAGTTGCCAGGGAGGCTCTCTGGCTTCTCTGAAGATAGCAGCTGCCCCTGTGTGCACCCAACCTTCCCTTCTCTGTGGATTTCAGCAGCAGCATGAGAGTGTTTGGACCACAGCAGGCACTGACAAACATTTGAGTGAAAGAAGGAATAAATGAGTCAATTTCCAGCCCAGTCAGCTGGGACGAGGTGCTAAATGAATGTAGGGCCATCAGGGTTTCAGCACAGATGTGGGCACTAGTAGGTTTCCTGGGAATGCCAAGATTCTCCAGGCTCGTAGAGCCACAGCCTGGAAGGAAGGAAACCAGTTGGGAGGCTTATGTTGGGTTGATGACAGTTTTAGCCAAGAAGACAATAGTAGAGTTGGGGATGACAGTGGCTTTGGGATTGGTTTGACTCTGACAGTGGCATTGCCTCTCTCAGCTCTTTTGCAATGGTGAACACATGAGATTGGAAGCTTTAGGGCTAATTTAGAACTCACATCAACATAGATCCTAGGAGGTCAGATGGTGGGCGGGTATGAGGAGAGGAGTTGTATTAACCTAGGATCACATCCTCTCTTCTTCATAAGCTGACAAGGTTATGTGCCCCAAGCTCACCCTGAGCACACTGACATGCAGAAGGGTAGTACTAAGGCCCCGGCTACTTCTGTGCCTGGCAAGGAGTTAGAGTGGACAGAATTGACTCGGGCTGACCCGTAACTGCTGTGAGCAATGTTCCTGGCCTCCAATTTTATTAAAGATATTCACAGATAGCCAAGTTTGGGACTGGCGAGGACTAGCTGTGTGTCAACCTAACATTGAAATACAGATGATTTGGGATGAATTAATCAGTGCTTGGAAGTGGATTTTCAAAGATTAAGCCTGGTTTTAGTTTACTCTGCTCTTAGAAAAATAGACTTAAGTCAGGCAGTGCCTTTCTGCCAAGGGCTCCAGAGACAAGGCTCTTGGAGACAAGAAAGTCAGAAAAAACTGAAAATATGGGAAATTTCTAGCTAGAGTCTTGTTTCAGTGGCTAGGCTTTTTTTGGTTTCACCGTTGATGATGGATTGAGTTTCAGCTTGCCAGTATAAGAATCCAATGTACAGGAACCATCTGAAAGCGATGGCCTCTTAATTAGTTTAAAGCGTTTGTTACAAGTTTGACAAGCAATTGTTTTAAGTTTATGATTTTAGTCAGATTTGCTTAAGTATAATTAACAGATAAACTGTTAATATTAACAACAAAGAAAACGTCAAGCCAACATTCAGAATGTGTCACTATACCGATTATCCTCTCCAAGAGATGCACGTTTCTTAAGAAAGTGAAATGTGTGGAGTTTCCTCCAGCTCCCAGTATTCTCTAAACCGAAACACCAATGACAGAGTAGACACTGAAAACCAGATATCCAGGTTCCATCTTTCTTGTCCTACTCTCCCTCACAAAACCATATAGGAATTTAAAGATTTTGTTTGTTTGTTTGGTCTTTTGAGATAGAGTCTCACTGTGTAGCCCTGGCTAGCCTGGAACTCCTTTTTCAAACCAGACAAACCTTGAAATCACAGAGATCCACCTGGCTCTGCTTCCTGAGTGCTGGGATTAGAAGACTGCACCATCACACCAGACAAAAGGATTTAAAGTATATATCAACTGACTATTTAATGCCAGCATTAACTATGAAGATTCCTACTGATAATATATTAACTACAGAATCCAGCCCGAGCTGCTGGTGCCTTTTTACACTGGTAGTGCCTTTTTACACAGATATTGAACAATCCTATCAGTCAAATAGACCTGAGATGTACAGAATACACTATTTGAAACAGATATGGATGACCATGCCAACTTCTTTCAGGAGGACTGGGCCTTCTGACATAGTCACCGTCCAAAGGGTCATGCACAGTATATTCACCCTGGTGACTGTGCTGCAGTGTGTGAATTTGATCATACTTCATCCCTGAAGCAGTGCCTTCTCATACTTCTGACACGAAAACTCAAGAACTTGATACACTTAATTGTTCTGTCCTAAGTCAGCTAGCTGGCTCTCTGTAATAGCTGTAACTTGTACATGTAATCCCAGCATTTGAGAGGCTGAGGCAGGAGGACCTCTAAGTTTGAGGCCAATCTGGGTTACTGTAACAAGACCCTGTCTTAAAAGTGGGGTGGGCAACAAACCTCAGTTGCTTACAGATATTTACTTGTAAGCCTGCTCACTTTTCTGAGTTCAGACTCAAAAAGTAACTTTTCCTTTTCCCCTTCCTGTCTGTTCTGTAGCTACTGGCCCAGATCTTAAGCACACTTGCTTATACTCTAGACATCCTCCTACATCTTCCAGTTGCCTGCTGACCTCCACTGCTAAACCAACTTTCTTAGACCCTAACTCAAGGCATGACTCTCTTCCTCTTCCTGTGTCCTTTGCAAGGGGAGTTAGAGTAATATAAATTAGATTTATATTTAGTGAATATCTAGGGGCTCTACAAAGAAGTAGGAGAAAGGGCTACAAAGAAGGAGGTTGCTGCTCTGGCTGCTTTTGCTCCCCCAAACTGCTGCTTGTTCTTCTTGCTGGTGTCTCCTGGTTTGCTGGTTTTCTGGACTACTGAGACTGTTATTGCTCCCTAAGAACCCCACAACCCTAATCAGTAGGATGTAGCTTAAAAAGAATTCCATCCTTTTTCCCTTTAACTTTCTTTCTCTCCCACTTAGGGTTGGGGGGGTTGATAGGAACAAAGGTTGGACCGGAGGCATAAGGTATTAAGGATAGTAGAATAATTAGAATGTATAATTAAGTATAGTATAAAATTAATAAAAGCCTCTTGCTACAGTTCTTCCTCTCAGCAGCTGCTGAGATTTACAGCTTGCCTGACCTGTGTTTTCTTTCAAATTCTTAGCAAATTGGTCCCTAAGCTTAAAACAGAAATCCCCCCCTTTAATCACTGAGTCTTTTGTATAGGATTGGGAGTAATGGTTGCCAGCCTTAACTAATTTGGAGCGATTATGAGGATTAAGTGGAATGTTGAATATAAATCATTGTGTGAACTGAAGACTGTATTGAAGGTAAATTTTTAGTTATATTGATGGTGATGGTTAAGTCTCAGCTCATCCATCATTACTACCCTTCTGGCACGTTTATAGAAATCCAGTACAGTGTGTTTCAGAACACTTACCTTTTGAAGTAATGCTTAATTACTGGCACACACAGTGAGTCAGTCACTTTTCATTATCCAGAACCCAGGGCCCCTGTTGCCAGCCAGTTTTTCTGACTTAGAGTGTTTATCAGTCTAAGGGTGAACAAGGCCCAAACCTACCTTTTAAAAAGCTGTGAGCTCATTTTAACAGTCAGCCTTGGTGGCTTATTATACATAAATAGAATTTCCCTCTCTCCTCCCCTTTCCCTCCTTCCTGTTTTTCTTTCTAAATCCCAGAACATGGTGCAAGACTCATGTCCGTAGAAGAAGAGTAAGTAAAAGGTTTGTTCTGTGTCAGGCTTCAGTGTGAAGGATTGGGTGAGTGAGCTGGGCTTGTGAGCCAGCAGGGCCTAACGGGGGAATACATTTTGGTAAGAGGTCATGTAAGTTTTGGCAACTTTCCTTCTTCATCCTCCGGTTCCCCCCAATACACCATGTAGAAGTTATCCTAGAGCCTGATGTCTAGATTAGGCCATTCAACTCTTAGGCTAAGTTGAAGCTGGGAATTTGATCTGGTACTGTTGTCCTTTGTGTCTGTGGTGGCCCTTGCTTTGCAGCTCACACACTCATACTCGTCATCCCTGTCCCATTTGGTGTTTGTGTATCTAATACTATGTAAAGGGTGGACCTTCATTTTATATTGTGTAACGTTATACCTGTCTTTCTCTGCATGCAGAGTCTGAACATACTCCCATTAAACCATTCTACAGAGCAGACACAGCACAACTTAAACTGCAGCATAAGCAATCTTTATCCCTAACTGTGACCATCTACCTGTTCCATTCTCTGCTGTTAGAGTAGAATTCCATACACTAGGTAAATCATAAATGGTTGTATATTGGGTGCATAGTTGTGGGGGACTGTGGTACTAATACCTAGTGAGAGCCTTTGCTGTGACATTATGGGGTGGAAGGGCAAGCACAGGGAGAGACGGGCTTAAATCTATCCTTGTGATACTTATGTTTTCTCTCTCTGCCAACAGTAGTTTCTTTAACATGTCTTAATCATGTCCTTATATTGGTAAGGTGTCATGTACATGAGTTTTGGAGGGGACATTTAAACATCTCTGGCCATTGTATCAGCTATTGCATCCAGAGACTTCCCAAATGATATTTGTTTTTTTTTTAATTTTTGTTTTTGTTTTTTTTTTTTGTTTTGGTTGAGACAGTTTCTCTGTGTATCAGCCCTGGCTGTCCTGGACCTTTGTAGACCAGGCTGGCCTCGAACTCACCTGGCCTTGAACTCACAGAGATCTGACTGCCTCTGCCTCCTGAATGCTGGGATTTAAAGTGTGAGCCACCATGCCTGGCTGGAATATTTTTTTTTTAATTGAAGTGTTAGGTATTGAAACTAGGACCTTATGCATGCTAGAAACTGGGTTATGACCTCCTCCACTTCTGGGCAGTTTTTTTTTTTTTAAATATAGTCTTGTAACAAGAGGCTTTTATTATTTTTGTACTTAATTATACACTATTTTACTGTATTTAATTCCACTATTTCCCTTCCACCCCTTGTTCCTTCCAACCCCCCAACACTATGCAGGAGAGAAAGGTTAGAGGGAGAAGGGACATAGGTCTCCTTGAGCTATTTCCTGCTGATTAGGGTCCTTGGATTCTTTGGGGATAATACCAATCTCGTTAGAAGTCCAGGGAACCAGGAGACAGCAGCAGGAAGAAGCAGCTGTGTGGGGAGCACTAGCAACTGGAAGAGCAGCAACTGCTTTCTACCTTGTAGCCCCTTCTCTTCTTTGTAGAGTTTCTCCTACTTTATAGAGCCTTTTCTCTTAATTCTCTGTAGAGCCTCTTTACTCTTACTTCTTTGTAAAGCCCATTCTCTTTTACTTCTTTGTGGAGCTCCTTCTCTTTTCTCTTTGTAGCTCCCTTCTCCTTGGGGCTCTGGCTTTTTTCCCTCCTTTGTAGAGCCCCTTCTCTTCTTTGTAGAGCACCTTTTTCTCTTCTTTGTGGAGCTTACTTGTTTGTGGAGCTCCTTCTCTCTTTTCTCTTTGTAGCCCCCTTCTCGGGGCTCTGGCTTTTTTCCCCTCCTTTGTAGAGCCCCCTTTTTCTCGGGGTTCTGGCTTTTTATTCCTCTCTCCCAAGTCCTCAGAGTTAAACTTGCTCAGCTGGTTAAGCCACGCCCCTGCCAGCTCAGGAGACCGTTAATACTTTATACCTGTATCTTAAGCAGCACACCTGGGATAAACAAAACATTCTCATAATTGGTTTTAATAAACTCTTACCACAGTCTTCTGTTGTAGGTGGGGTTCCTATTACTGTGATAAAACACCATGACCAAAAGCAGCCTGGGGAGGAAAAGGTTTATTTCAGCTTACAGCCCGTAGTCATCATCTGGGGAAGTTGAGGCAGAGAGAGACCTGGAGGCAGAAGCTGAAGCAGAGGCCATGGAGGGTGCTGCTTACTGGCTTGCTCCCATGGCTTGCTCAGCCTGCTTTATTATAAAACCCAGGGCCCCCAGCTCAAGGGTGGCACTGCCTACAGTGAGTGGGGCCCTTCCAGATCAATTATCAATCAAGATGTACCACAGGTTGGCCCATAGCCAGGCTGGCAGTGACATTGTCTCAGCTGAGGTGTCCTCTTCCTAAATAACTCTAGCTTGTGTCAAGTTGACATAAAAGTAGCTAGAACATCTTCCTTACGTAATCACCATGTCTCAATAAATACTAAGGTGGCTTTTGTTGCCTCTTTGGAAATAGTCTTCTGAGGCAGTTTTTGGTCACCTGGTACTTCATTTCTTCCCCAGGGGCTTTCAACTGTGAACCCCTCCCTTTCTCCTTTTCCTTGGCCAGTCTGATTGATTCACTTCTTGACATCCATTTCTGTGCTTTCTAAATTTGCATGTATGTTACGTAATCTGTGAAGCTTCAAATAGAGTAACACAGCCAGCCATGGTGGCGCAAACCTTTAACCCCGGCACTCCTTAGGCAGAGGCAGGGGAACCTGTGGGTTTGCTGGCAGCCTGGTCTGCGTAATGAGTTCCAAGGCAGGCAGAGCTATGTAGTGAGACCCTGTCTCTAAAAACAAACAAATGAAAAGTGAGTACAACTGCAAGATTGACTTGGGGTGGTGGGATGAGCCCTTGACAATCTAGTTTCCGAGAACTCCCTCGCAGATGTGATGAGTGGCAGTGACACCATTTAGGAATTGCTCTAGTCAGGTGTTTTTAAGAAGGGTCATTACTTTAGGTCGTTTTGGACTGTTTTATGTTTACAGTGAACTTGTACGTCAAGGGGAATATATGCCTCTCATCTCCCTCTGGCCTTACCTTGACCTCGTACCAAGTAGTTGCTTTGCTCTATAGGTTGGAACCTCATGCAGTATAGACATTCACTAATAACTGATGTGTGTGGAAGTTTTAAAGGAATCAGGGAAGGTTTTGTTACTTTGTTTTTTTTGATGTGGGGTCTTGCTGTAGTACAGGGTAGCCTGGAACTTATGAGCCTCCTGCTTCCAGCTCGCCTCCCAAATCTGATAGATGCCACCAAGTCCAATTCAGATTTTAACCAGCAGATTTGTCTGTGGACTGGATATGATGCCTGTAACCTTACTTGGGAGGCTTGCACATCAGAATTGCCTCAAGTGTAAGCCCAACCTGAACTACACCTCATGTTCCAGGGTAGTCTGGGCTACAAAGTGAGACCTTGTCTCAAAAAGCAAGAAAACAAAAATTACCTGATGTCTTGAGCAGTCTATAGTGGAGACTATCCTGGGAGTCTTGGCTAATAAAGAGACATTTTCCAATGCTCTTTCTCCAAGCAAATCTGTCCATTCCCCTCAAATTTCTAAAACTGCCTGTGCCTTCTCAGGAGTAATTGAGGTAAACTTACAAGGAGAAACAGGCTACACTCAGAGAATGACTAGTTCATGAGGACTAACCAAATTAACTAACTAACCAGCACAGTTCTGGTCCCTGGTAAAAGCGCTTGTTCCCAGGGAGTCTCATATACCCTTGTAAACCCACAGCAATGTCATGCACATTAGTGACTGCTAGCAGGGAGGAGAATGGTACATGATTGCTGTTTATTGTTCCACACACTACCTTGGGAGTGCTGGCCTGATACTGAAACACTTTCTCATCCTCATTGTGGCAATTCAGCTTGGAAGGAAGAGAGTGTGGGATCTAAGGGAAGGCTTCACATCCAAGCCTCTGGCAACTGCTGTCATTTTCAGCTTTTTGTTTTATAGATTTTCTCCTTTTCTTTACTCCCCCCCATCCCTTTTTCAGACATGGTCTCACTATGTGTGGTCTTGACTGACCTGGAGCTCACTGTGTAGACCAGGCTGGCCTTGAACACACAGACATCCATCTGCCTGATGCCTCTTGAGTTCTGGGTTTCAGGGTGTGAGTCATCAGCTCCAGCCATGCATGGAGATTCTTCCAGAGTACCATGATTCTTTTCTTTTTTGTTGTTTTGTTTTGAAAGACAAAGTCTCATGTAACACAAGCTACCTCAGACTCATTATATAGTCAAGGATAACCTTCAACTTCTGATCCTCTTCCAAGCCAAGTGTTGATTCTAGGCGTGTAGCACCACACCTGGTTTTATGAGGTGCTGGGAGTGAGTCTAGGACTTTATAGAGCTAGACAAGCTCTCTGTCGGAGGGGTCCTTTCCCAGGCATGGATGGTTCTTGAGGATTCTTTTAGAACTGGTGCATTTGCCCTGGAGTTCAGGACTATTGACTACACAACTTTATGACTATTCCAGAAGCCATTAAGTTGTATGCTTTAAAAGGATAGATTTGATGATAGTGAATCATATCTGTAAAAATGTAATTTAAAAAAACAAAAAGTATCCTCAGATTTCCCTGCCCTGTTAGCATTTGAATTCATGTCAGTTGGGCAGTTTTTGGAACATCTGCTCAGTGACAGGCACGTAAGCCCTTTGAGTGGCTCTTCTTACCATGGAGCTTTGTGAGCCTTAGGTCAGAGGCGGGGTCCCCTGTCTGGTGCTCTTTCCTCAATTGTTCCACCTGTTTAGCAGGGAATTTTGGATGAAAGTAGAGCATGTTAATTTGGAATATCATCAAAATATTATTTTACAATACTGGGCCATTTATACACATAGTTGACCAAAAATATTCAGGGTATATTCTGGGTAACGTGCAATATCCAGGCTTAAAAGAAGGCCAATTGCAGGTGATGGGTGAGTCTCCAGAGTTGGTCTTCTTGTACTAAGGAGTGAACGTTGACCTTTTTCTGTAAGGAACAAGACAAAGTAAACACTGCCCTTAGGTGGCAGCCATTATTGTGGCCCAGTTTAACACAGGGTGGAAAAGCCATTTGGGCTTTATTTTCATGAAGTATGTGTCATCAGAAAAAAGCTACGGCTTGCTGCCTTTAAGTAAATGGTGAGAAGGAACAGCAGCAGAAAACCCTGTACCGTGGCTGAGTTACCTGACTTCACATGTGTTCTGCTCTTAACACTTGGGGCAGGCTGGCTTTGGTTTACATGACTGATCCTTTATTGAATGATATTTCTTCTTTAAAGAATTTGATGTGATAATGTCATTTCTAAAAATCTAGATATAATGCAGTTGATTCACAGACTTTATGTTTCTATTTTGTAACTATACAAATTTTATAGTTTTCTGTGAAATTGTCTATAAACCAGTGGTTCTCTACCCTTTGGGCAAGTCCAGTCTCCAGTGACACACATTTAATGAAATTAAAGGCCATATTATAATATACATTAAAATGTATAATAGTAGTAACATTACAGTTATGAAGTAGCAGAGAAAATAATTTGGCTGGGATCACCACAACATGAGGAACTGTATGTGTTCCTCATGGGTTGCAGTGTTAGAAAAGAAAGATTGAGAACCACTGCTCTAGACTTCCCTGAGTCTACCTAGCATACTTACTCTTTTTTTTTTTTTTTTTTTTTGGTTTTTCGAGACAGGGTTTCTCTGTGTAGCCCTGGCTGTCCTGGACTCAATTTGTAGACCAGGCTGGCTTCGAACTCGCAAAGATCCGCCTGCCTCTGCCTCCCAAGTGCTGGGATTAAAGGCGTGCGCCACCACTGCCCGGCTGCATACTTACTCTTTAGCTCCCCCCCATATGTAAATTTGTAAACATTTCAGGCTAGAAAAAACATGTTATTAGTCATTAGTCATAACATGTGCCCTTTTCTTGACATTTTAACTTGTTAGAAATTGGGACATATCTCATTACGGTCAACCAGGTGATTAAAGCAGGAACTAGTCCTGTGTAATTCTAAAATCTATCCTCATGCCTTACACATTCTAAGTGCTTTATGTTTGTTGTATGAATGCATACTCTAGTGTACATCCTGCTTTGTAATAGACCTTTCAGTTAGTGTTCTGAGTTGAAAACAATGAAATCATTTGTCTTAATGTTTTTGTCTTTCTCTAGGTTGGTATTTTGTGTGGCATCTATTTTTGTCTAAATTCAAGTTTCTACGGGAGCTGGTGGGAGACACCGGATCCCAGGAAGGAGATCATGAGCAGCCTTCAGGGTCTGAAACAGAAGAGGACCCATCAGCTTCATCTCACAGAATCAGATCTGCTCGCCAGCGAAGGGTACCTGCTAACGAAGGCCTCTGACCAGCCACACACTTGACTAGAATATGGATAAAGGGGTTATGAGCCTCTGTCCTGAGAGATCTGGCTTTGAAAGTTTCTAAGTGGCTGAGGAACATTTACAGTTGGACTTATATCCAGTTCAAAAAAAAAAAAAAGATTTACGCGTAAGCCATATAGAAATAAAGGGAATTTAAACCAACTTGGACCATTAAGATTTCATCTTGAATATTTTGCTTCACTGGGTCTATTTAAACACACTTACTCTGGCTCTTGGGCTTTTTTTTTTTTTTTTTGGTACTGATGTAAATCTGTAAACATTTCAGGCTTGAAATAATATGTTATTAGTCATAAGATGTACCCTTTTCTTGACATTTTAACTTGTCAGAAATTGGGACGTATCTTATTACTCTCAACCAGGTGATAGTCTTGTTGTTTTTCTAATTCATGCATATGTAACTTCACAGCTTGTTATAGTGTCATTACCTCAGCTGATGTGTATGTATATTGTTGGTATCAATTATATCAGGTTTAATTGGCATTTTAAAAATGTCTTCAGAAACAGCATTATGGCTCAACGTTGAAATGAAAGGTTATTGCATATGCAGAAACATATTGCATATGGAAACAGCAGTGGAGCATTTTTGATATTAGTGATACCAACCCTTGCCACTGGAGGAATGATCACAATTCTATATTGTCTTGCAAAGAAACAACAAAATCTTTACAGGACTTCAGAAAGGAAGATATCCACACGTTGATGAAGCTATGCTACATTTCATCAGTGAGTCACTTGCAAAAAAAGTCACTTGCCTTTCTTCTCGCCAAGTGATTGCAGTTGAAGGCAGAAGTTGCCAAAATCCTCAGAAATGATCTAACAAAATTCAAAGCAAAGAGAAGCTCATATGGCCACTTCACAGAAAGGACTGCCATTAAGACACCAAATGTTTTATCCAAAGCGGCCTGCTGGTGTTAGACAAAAGACAGTGCTGAGCACTCCTTCAGGAAATGCTGCATTACCAGTATCCTCAACACATGGGAGTAAATGCAGATTCCTGGGACTAATTTGAAAATTGATTTGGAAGAGGGGGACTTGGAATATGAATTTACAGTTATAACTTAACCAGTTTATTTTACACATTCTTTACATAGGCACAAGATTTATGTAATAAAAATATTTTAGAACATGGAATAGATGTAAAATAAAACATATTTCTGTGATAAGAGGCACATGCCATAGCTTTATGGGCAGTGTTTTTTCTTAGAGATACATTTGGTGCATCTTAACATTTGATGGCCACTTAGACTAAGTAAAAGTGATAATTTGTAAATTTAGTTTTCAAGATGGCAGTTATTTATTGGAGAACATAAGTATAAATTTTACAGTGTTACAGTTATTTTCTATGAAATACTTTTGGGGTAAACCTATTGGGGGTTTTAAAGTTGTAGTTAGGAATCTAAGAACTGTTTTCTCCTTTAGGGAGAATGAGATCAGTCCCCTCTTTATATGGGGACTTTATGTTCTGGGCTTGTGTTGTGGAGAAAGTACTTCATGAACAGCAGTTCAGCGACAAGACCTCAAGAGTACTAGGGCTCAAAACAGTAGTGGTTGAAAATACCTGCTGGACTGTGTAAAATGCCTCTTGCCAGGAGTCCATGTTTGTTCTAACTGAACTTTGGACTGTTTACAAGAGAAGAGAGGTAGATTAGTGAACCTTCTAGTGTTGTGTGCTCTATACAGAGTGAGCTGCAAAGCCAAGTTACTTTTCTGATTCTTATTCTTCATGACTGTGTTTAGTCTTGTTTGATACCTCATTCTTCCTACTGGCAGATTTTGTTTATTAATTGTCTACTGGCTCTGCCCCAAATTGAGTTCCTAAAGAACTGTTTTTGACATTGTAGCCCTCTGGGCACACTGGAAGGGAAGTTACAGGGGACAACCTTTGGTTATACATTTTATGGGAAAGATGCTCAACAGCTGAGGGTGGGTGTAACCATTCTGTCTTCTTTATGGGGCACAATAGAAGAGCAGTGACACTGTTTTTAGCATTGATTTTTAATATTTCTTATACTGACTAATATCAATAAACGGGTCAAGGTGCCCCCCCCCCAAGGCATCTTGGTACCGGGAGGACGTTTACATTAGATTTTGAAAAAAATCTAATGTTTTGAGCTCCAAGCTTTCATTTTTGCTAATGTTTTGTGGTTGATATCTAAGGTTTAGATGCCAATAGGAAAAACATTAAGCTACAGGTGAGTTCTCTGTTGTATCAGTGTTAAAGGATGGTGGCTGATGGAACTGTCCCCCTCCAATCTATAACAAGGTCCGAACTAGTCCCTGTGAAGCCACACATAGGGCATTGTTTAGTGGTACTTATGTTTCCAGCGTATCTTATAAAACTTTAGTAAGTACTGTGCTTAGCCCAAGAAATAATACCTTATGGTGTAACAGCTCATTCTTGCCTGTTTTAACTTAAGAAAAGACATTTTGATGCCAGTATGAAGAGTCTAAGGCAATAGTCCTTTGTGTAAAATTGGTTTCATAGATCTCCTTTACCCCACCAAGAGACGGAAGAGAAACCGTCATCCCTGCAGGATTCCTCATGTGATGTGGGTTCCTGTCCTGTTTCCTGCTTTGTTTTAGTACTTTTATAACTTGACAGTTGTCACACCCGCATTCTCAGGCTCTCAGTGCAAGGGGTATGCTTTAAAGTTTAAAGACATACCATACAAATACTAGAGTCTTGCCTGCACCCTTCCAAACACGATTACATTGTCTCTTTGAGGATTTATTAGAAACTTGAGGACTCAGGTAGGTTTCTGCAGTCCTTTTCACCCAGCCCTTCCCAGATCTGTGTTTTGTCTCTGAAGGGGTGTGTGTGTCTGTGTGTTTGTATGTTTGCAAATTTCCCATGTGGTGGCATGGCTCAGATTTAAATGCCAAAACACTAAACATTTGTGTGACAGCTAGCTGAGGCATTAAACACACACCTGAAGATAACATTTGAACTGAGTGGATTCTCACAGTGGAAGTAGATACTGTACAGCCATCTCATGGACCTCTTGACCTCTTTGGACTAGGCTTAAGAACCATTTCCAAGTGGTATTTTACTAGAAGTTTAGACTATACATGTGCCTACATCTAAAACACCATGGGAGACAGTCCATGTTTCCTGTTAAGAGGAGTGGTGTGTGAAGTTATTCTGAGTCCACAGTGCAATCATTTATGGTCAGTTTTTCCCAGAAGGTGTCTGTGACTCGTAACTAGTGTAACCGCAGATCTCGACTGCTAAGTGCTTTCATATTTGAAGTTGACTTCATAAAGCCAATGAGCAGTTCTCAGCGTGGAGGTACTCAGGCGACTGTAGAGTGGGATTGGGTTAGAGGATCTAGAATTAAAGCACCTTGTATTGTCTGCTGTTAAAATAATGTCCCAGAGTTTGAAACTTCAAACAAGTTACATTTTACCCTGTATTAGAAGCTGCATCTCCATTTGTTAGAGCACATGCTACTTGTTAAGAACCGTCTAGCATTAACCTCCACGCCAGTTCTATGCATAACCACTCACCAAATACTGCTGCTCTGGTTTCTTACGGGAGCCCTTCCGTCCTGTCCGTGATGCATTGTCATCTTGATGCTTGACAAATACATTGTAAGGAATTAGAGCTGTGTGTGTTAACAGTACCTTTGTGTAACAAGATGTAAAATAGAGATGAGGGATATGCAAATGAATGATGTTCCTGTCTTAGAATATCTAAAGCTTTCATGGTTTGTATGTTTTAACTTTCACTTTAAACTGCATAGAATAAATGAAAATGAAAACAAGCAAGTATATGTCTCATTAATTAAAGGTAATGACTGTGGTGGGTACTTTGGACATAATGGGATTGTGAACCCGCTTTTTTCCTTATGGTCTACACTTCAGCACCAACGTTAAATCTCTTAAGAATTGGAGGGAGAGCAGTAGCATATGTTATGCTAGGAAATTAGTCAGCATCTAAAAGATGTAGCACAGCTCTGTTGGTGTGCTTAGTCATACTTAATCTTCCACCAAACAGTACCTCAAGAGCTTGCTAATTTGTTTACCATAGATCATGTTTCACTTTTGCTAGCACTGACTACCAGGAGACCAAGGTGCCTGATCACTGCCAAGTGGGAAGATCCAGGGAAGCCTGTGAGAACCTGTTGGAGGTAGGAAACCATGGATTCCAGCAACTGAGCCAATGTTTTCCAGTCAGTGCTCAGGTGCCAAGAATATAGGGCAGGAAAAGAGACTTTGCCTGGGGCTTGACTTTGTGAGGTAGGTCTGTCTTAGAGATTGTTGGGGGGGTTGGTCTGAGATCTGGGCTGAGTAGGAGAATCAGTTCTGGTGCCAAAGGCTTGGGGTGGTGGATAACACTTAACAAGGAGTAAGGCATTTACAGAATGGAAGCAAAATGCTCTGGAGGAGCTGTGGGAATGCCCCCACCACATGGTCCAACAGCTGACATGAAGACAATGCTGTTTATGGAGGACTGGGGGTGGGGTCGCTAGCAAAAGCTGCAGTAGGAATTTCCCAGGTAGTGGGCAAGAAGGCTTTCACATGAAAGCAAACACAAGGACAGTTTTTCTTGCTTCTGGAACTGTGTATAAATGTTTCTGGAATGGAGAATGCAAATGGTTTGAGGGTAGAGGTATGTGAAAGATCTAGACCACAGAGGACCTTGTGTGCCATGACACAGGCTTCCATGTTCAAGCCATATGTGATAGTGTCGAAATATTGTTGAGACAGCTGCTCCTTGCATACAGCCTAGGCTGACCTCAAGTCACTGAGTGTGGGTGTTAACAGTCATGCATAACCATACCAGGCTTGAATTATTTTAGAAATGAGAGCACAGGTTGGTTTTCTTAAGATACTGAATGACCATTCTTCCAGGCACCTGGACTGGGTACAGATGGCTTGGAAAGATGACATTATTTATGAGGACAGATTCAATAGTGTAAACAGGGTGTCCCTTTCACTGGCCCGTGCAGAGACATCGTGGCTAATTGGACAGGGGTAATAACTATGGGACCTTTGAGGTTGAAGAATGAAATTGGCCTGTGAAGGCAAGGGGGGTGTGGATGATAACGTCACCATTTTAGGTTTGTAGTTGATAACAGCAGTGCATATAGGAAAAGATTTGGACTTGAATATTAGAAGGTGCAAGTCCTAGAATTTGGGAGTGCCTTTTTGTCACTTTGGCAGAAATGGTGAAGTTATCAGTGGGTATAGTTGAAGCAATAGGCAAAGATGTGGCACCCTCCTCACTCCCTGCCCCCACAGGAAAGAACTGTAAGAAATAACCCAACAAGGCACAGTAATGGGTTTGACTATTTTTGCCTGTTTTGACAATTTGTTTCAAGTGTACCCCAGCGCCACAGTGTTGGGTGTTGAGGCTTTTCGAGGGGCAGTGTTTGGATCTTGAGGATCCTGCCTTCATGAATGGTTAATGCCACTGTAAGAATGGCTTGGTGGTGGTGGACTTGTTCTCTTTTCTGCTCTTAGACCATGTGAGGGCAGAGCAAAGAGGCATCATCTTGGAGTCAGACATCACTCCGTCAGTGCCTTGATCTTGAGCTTTCAGCTTCATAGTCACCCGGCCCAGAGTATTCTGTGATAGCAGCTCAGAAACAAGTCCCTAAAGAATGTCAATATTTCAGACATTGGCAAAAGGTCCATTAAGATGCTGAGAAGGGTGGATAGAATAAAGGAGCACACCCACAGCAAAGTGATAAACACAGGACAGGAAGGATGGATAGAACAACAGGAGCACACCCACAGCAAAGTGATAAACACAGGACAGGAAGGATGGATAGAACAACAGGAACACACCCACAGCAAAGTGATCACAGGACGGGAAGGATGGATAGAACAACAGGAGCACACCCACAGCAAAGTGATCACAGGACAGGAAGAACATGGATGGGTGCTGAGTGATGATGCTAAGTCTATCGGGGATTGGTAATGGGAAGCTAGTGCAGTGGTCCATGCCTAAGATGTGAGTCTGTAAGGCTGGAGATGGACAGTTTGAAAACTTTCCTAAGAGAGTTGATTTGACAGGGTCAGAGATAAGACAGGTGAAGAACATGGGTGAATCAGTGGTGGATTGCTGCTGGAGGATGCTGGCATGGAACACGTTGGAAGGGACAGAGTGAGACTAAGTCATGTGACAATAACGAAAATGGTCAATCTGGATCCAAGGTTACAAGTTAGGAGAACTGAGATCTGATCCAAATGCTCTAACTTGGTATTTGACAGTTTTTTTTTTTTTTTAGCCTGCTTCTTGGCCTATTATTAAGTGGGAGAGATGAGACTGATTTTTTAGAATATTCACGAAGTGTATGAATATACAAACAACCAGTGACTGCTCCTGCTCTTCATTAACCTCTGCAACTGTAGAAGTCTTCTTAAAGACAGCTTGGTCCATGAGTTGCTCAGTTCATTTCAAAAGTCAGTTAAGAAGGAGTCACAAAACATGCATTCATGATTTCTAAGTAAGAAATCTAACTTAGATCATATATACTGATATATGCTCACAGATCTGTTCTCACTAATGAGTCTCATGTTTAATGAAACTCATTCCAAAACATGCATATGCATATTCTACTTATCTCTGATACTGTAATCATACACTGTAACTAGATACTAAGCAAATGTGAAGAGAGGTGATGTTCCTATGGAAACTTGTTTGAATGTGTGGGGAAACTTTAAAAAAAAAACCCACGGTGCTAAAAGTTCTGTCCATCCTTAGATGGACAGTTAGGTTTAAAATACACATACGGAGCCAGGAGCAGTGGCTCACATTTCTAATTCCAACTCTAGGGAGGCAAAGGCTAGCCAGACCATCATGGGACACTGAGTGAGAATGTCTCAAATATGTGCATACATACTTATTGTAGTAGGACCCCCTATCCTACTCAGAAGGAGCTTGTTACCTTGTTCAGAATCCAGTGGGATCCTCAGCCTGGAGACTGTTACATCTACTTCTGCCTTGCCTTCCCTTCTGACACAGGACAATCCTCTTACCTGTCCGGATGTGTCTCTTCCTTCTTTCTTTCCAGCAAATTGGCACTATTAGTGACTTCTTACACCCTATCAACTGGACTGGTCCCTTCACAGATATGGATCAAATGTACTCTGCCTTGAAGGAATGAAGAAGGAAAGGCCTCCTTGTGCTAGACCCTGCTCAGCAGCTGCCTCTGTGACATTGCTGCAAGAATCTGAGGGACAGTTTTCAGTCCTCATGTTGACCTGGACACTTCCTGTGGTTGTTCCTTTTGTCCTTGAAATGTGCTTTTCCTTGGCTTATGAGGCACAAATTCTGGATTGGATTCCTGCTCATTTGACCTTGCTCCCATCCCATGAATAGCTTGATACTGAACCTCACAGGTCACGAGCCTTCATTTTTACCCTGTGCTCTTTCTCTGGGCCACTGTACTTGTGGCTTCAAATGTCCCTTCATCCTTGGGACCTGCTTCTCTCGTTTGAGCCAACTCTCTTCTTAGTATCTCCAGTTGGCTGTCTTCAATACTGATCAAGGGGCTGGGAGGTGGTTGGTTGATAAGAATAATTCCAAGGGCTGGAGAGGTGGCTCAGAGGTTAAGAGCACTGGCTATTCTTCCCAAAGTCCTGAGTTCAATTCCCAGCAACCACATGGTGGCTCACAGCCATCTACATTGAGATCTGCCCAGGCATGTATGTAGAGCAAATACTGTATACATAATATATAAATAAAAAATGTTTAAAAAAAAAGAATAATTCCAAAGTATGAGTACCTGGGTTCATATTCCCAATACCTGGGGCTGGGGGTTTGGGGGTATTGAAGGGTGGGGGAGGAGTACAAATCAAGTATTTGTAGCCCTAGTGTCCAGAGACCAGTGAATTTCTGGAGGTCATTGGCTAATCTACCTACCTAGTCAAATCAGTGAACCATAGGTTCAGGGAGAGACGATATTTTTAAAAAAAAAGGAAGGAAGGAAGGCATGCCTCTGTGCTAATGAAAAATAATGTAATAAAAAATAATTTTTTTAAAAATTAAAAAAATAATGTAATATGTGGGCAAGTGACTGAGGAAGACACTCAACATTGACCTCTGGCCTCTACAGATGTGCACACACATTCCTCCACACATATGTATGTGGATACATCCACATGAACACAGATATACCCCATGTACACACACACACACACACACACACACACACACACACACACACACACACAGAGCCAGGTCAAAATCAACATCAAATTTATGTATGATCTCCTCTAACCTGGTGTTCTTTCAGTGCCCCAAAACACTTGCTCAACTCAGCAGCCTTGAGGTGGTCCTCCATACCTCCCTGCCTGGTGTCCTATATCAAACTTCATTGGGCCTTGTGGAGTTTCCTTCTGAAATAGTCCCATTCACTTTTCTCCATGTCACTGTTAACTACCTCACTGTACCAAGTGCTTGTAGAACAGTGTTTACAGGTATAGTCTGGAATTCGTTCTGTACCCTTCATTTTTAACCTATAAGATGGTTTTATAATGATCAACATATTTCATATGATCTTACAGGGATTAAATGAGTCAGTACAGATGATGTGTTTACTGTGCCTCGCATATGTTGAGCATTTCCTACTATTACGATGCTCACCTAGACAATGTTAATACTGTATTGGGTCATTAGGGTCTGTCTCCTCACTGCCCCAAGAATAATCTTTCTGAAACTCAACTTTGTTGTCTCCTTGCTTAAAACATGTGAGTTCCTGTTGCTATTGGGGAAGAGAAGAAAAGAGAGGTCAAAATCCTTAATGTGCTTTGTGCCTTTCTACCTGGTTGCATAGATGATCGATCCCCTCTAGCATTACCTCCTGCCCCATCTCCATTTCTGGAGCCATAGAGGTCATCTTGGTTGTACCAATGTGTGGTCCTCCTCCCACAGGCTGTGAACACTAGCCTCCCCACTCCCCACCTTCCTGTCATTCTCTCTGTTTCAACTCATAAGTCATCCTCTAGGGGAGGTTTTCCTAAACATCTATCAACCTTTCCAGATTTCATTACTTATTCTCAGAGAACAGACTTCCTTCCCTTCAGTGGCCTGACTGAAGGCAAGGATTCAACATCTGTTGTATTTATTTAGATAAATGCCACCATCCTTACTATGCTGAGCTAGTAATATTTTAATACATTTTAGGGCTTATATCTAAATAATACTTTAGCCTACAAGCTGCTGTATCCACTGTTCTTGGATGAATGGAATCCAAGCCTAAAATCCAAGCAGTTCAATCCTGCCTCAGCACCTATAAACGTGCCACTTTCTGTAACCAACAGTCATCAGAGTGTGTTAATGAGATGTTCATTTTGCCAGCCCCTGGTTCCACTTATTGTCCATTATACTGCCATCAGAAAAGGTCGAAAAATCCTGTCTAATATACAGCAGCTTTTGACCACAAGGTGGCGACAGGTTTTAAGACTTAGGATTGAGTATTGCTTCTATTCCAGTGGGGTCAGGAGTGTGCACTTTGAAAGGGGGTTGTGGATGGAGGTTTGGTAATCTATGGCATTCTATTTGGGGCCATAAGGTGTAAGGCTTAATCCTATTTAAATAATGCAGTGAGGATGAATGTATAAGTCATTGCTGAAAGTAGACCAGAGTCAAGGGGAGAGGGTCATATCACACATTGTTGGGCCAGGACAGCAGGCTAGCCTCCCGCCCCCTCTGGAGCAAAGGAGAATCAGGTAGCTGTGATTGTAGTACATGTGACTCCCATTGATGAAGGGCTAGAATCTGAGGAAAACAACATTTAAATCTCATCTCCCAGTGAAGCTAGAGGATTTCAGAAGATGATCAGGGAAAGTAAGATGGACCCGAAAGCCCTTGTGGGAATGTGGAAACACTGCTTTCTGTTGACCAGTCAGTGCCTTCAACTTGTTTTCATGGAACCTCATAGCTTTGAGGTAGGTGTAGAAGGCAGGGAAGACATCCCCACGGGTAAAGAAACTGAGGTCCCAGGAAGTGAAGTAGCTTGACTGCATGCCACGATTAAGCGCCAAACCCCTGGATTTGTTGCTTAGGAAAATAGTTTCTGATTTAGAAGCTTCCAGGTCACTTTGTGTCATCTGGGACAAAGGAAAACATATTCAGATGCAAACACTACGGGGAGACTTTATGCCTGTGAGCCAATATGGTGGGATGTACTTGCTGAACTTGTTCCCTTTGGTTTCATCCCTACCCTTAAGACAGAGAAACCTGCCTTTGTGGTCTTCTATTCCTGGCTTTTCTTCACTCCAAGGGACTCAGCAGGCTTGGGTATAAGGCCACTCCAAATATGGATTATCCAGCAGGTGAGGGACTTGCACTGGTCTGGGGAACCTTTAAGGAGAGTGTGTGAGCAATGTAGCAGGATTGCTAAGGGTTGGCAGCAGAAACTAGAATCCCTTATTCATTTGACTCTGAAGGAGGAAAGACTCTGACAAGGGTGGCTTGTAATTCTTGGGGTCTGAACACCAGCTTGTAGTTTGTAAATTGCAGCTGTGTTTCCAGTGGTCACACAGGGCCCAGGGAGTGATGCTGTCCTCCCCATGGTGTTGTATCTTCCTATAGATCAACAGGACCAGAAGTGAGCATTGTAGGAAGTTGTCTGGCTTATAGGCAGAAAGGTAGATTTGTCAGTAATAATACTGAATGCCTCACCAAGTGTGCTGAGTACACAGAGTCACATTGAATTTAATGTAGAAATAAAATAAGTATAAAGAAATAAAACCCTAATTATGAAATTTATTCAAATTAATTCAACTATATTGGTGATTACAAGTCAGGGAAAGCCCAAATGCTCTTTCCTGCACCAGAAACTCACATAGGAAGATTTTCCATCCCACGCCAGCACCCTCCCATCCCCACACCGTCAGCCCATTCGATTTGCCATTGCTCAGCACTATGCCCACGTGTGTTGCATATACCCCTCAGCCACTCTGGTCACTTCTCATTTTGGACTCAAGGGCCATCTGTTCCTTGCAGGCCTCCCTGGACCCCTGTGACCCTGCAGCCTTCCGGTCTCTAGGGTGCCACTTCTCACACACAGAAGCACTGCCAAGGTACGTGGTAAAGGTAGTCTTTACTATCATAGTTTACTGTCAGTCAGATAGTTTCTGTGAGTGTGTGACTTTTGGAATTCTGGGAACTTTTCAGAGGGGATAAATGCCAGAGCCCCAAGAGTGGCTGGGAGCGCTCTGAAGACAGGCTGCTACTCCCTCTGCTGTTGTTGTGGCTATTTGTTGCTGCTGTTGGCTGGTTGCAATTTGTCAAGTAGTCATCAACAGATGAGAGGAAGAAATTGAATATCCTGTCAGTGAAGGTCAAACTTACCCCAAGGAACCCAATGCTCCTGACCAGTAAGAAGGAGTCTAAAGAGGCCTATGTCCCCTTTCCCCTCTAACCTTTCTTGCCAACCTAGTGTAGGAGGGTTGGAAGAATCGGGTAGAGAAGGGTGATTTAAAAAAAGAACCCAATAAAGTACCCTCTAAAAAGTACACCAGTTGCCAGCAATGTTCTGTAGTCTGACTGCCCCAACTGCCCATGGGATTAGCTTCCATGGGCTTTTCATGAGACACTGTGATTTTCCTGTGTCCTTTGCAAACCTCTTTGCTGCTGAAATCAGTTCCAGTAGGTTTTCACTTTCTGTAGTTAAAAAGCCCAATTGCCATGGGAGGATAGTCGTGTACTTTCCAGACATGGTCATGTTGGGAAAATGCTAATAGACACTATAGTGCTTCCATCTCAATACTATGACCTAAAGGTCATGGTGTTTTTCATTCTTTCATGCTATTGGGTTGCGTACTTTTGGTCCACCTTTATTTTTATTTTTTATTTATTTTTTTTAAATACTTTATTTTTTTTTCTTCAAGTTACATCTCAGTAACAAACCCCTCCCTATTCCCCCTTCCTAACCCGCCCTTCCACCCTCTTCCCTCCAGAGGTTTCCCCTTTCAGTCCAACAGCTGGTTCCTTCTCTTATAACAGTAAGTATTATACAAAACCATAGATATAAATATGCCACATTTATGAGAGTAAATTGGCCCAGTATACCTTCCCAATGTTCAGTTTATACCTATTTGGCCCCTGACTTTAACATTCTACTATCTACCCAACTCCATGAGTTTAAAGGTCTATATGTGACTCAACATTCATACTATCTTGCAACACACTTTTAAGAGTATCTTCTTAGATCTATAACACCCTCTTGATTCCTAAACAGTTCAAAATTTAACTATAAGATTCTATCTGTCTATTCTTCAACCACCTCAGAGACCTGAGAGGGATAAATATATTTGCTTATATAGGAAGTGCAGAGCCTGCAGCTTCCAAAACTAAGAAAGAACATACCAATAGCTGCCTGGACAGTTCCCATTTTCTCTCCATATATTCCAGCATCAATCTTCAGGCTTTGGGTCCTGTTTCTCTGACAGACATTTGTTGTAGAGCAGGGATTATGAAGGACTTACCTATCCTGTCTTGGCAGAGTTAGGCTGTCGACTTCCCTGCTACCAAGTTTTGTCCTTTTTGGACAGCAGTCTGTCTGCAGTTGGTGCAAGGGGTTTTTTTCATGCCAAGAGAAAGGCTTGCCACTAATTCAACCATCTTACAGTGGAGGTTCTTCGATGCTTATCTTCTACTTGGAGTAGAATAGGGGGTGCTGTCAGGCGCTGATATGTCTCGATATCAAAAAAAAAATCTTGATTTAAGATAACATCTTTGAATGCCATATTCTGCAGATCTCTAGGGGTTTTTGAAGATGCCCTAACCATCTCTTGTATTTAGATAAGCAGATGTTGCTTGTCTCTTAGCAACTTGATTACTGGGTAGTTTAGAGAATATCTGTGATAGACTGTCATAGTAGCTAACAAAGAGACATGTTTGCATGACTAGGAGTATGTTTTAACTATCCTAGACCGTTTTAGACCGTTGGTATCAAGAGGTCAGAGCTTCACATTTTATTTTTAAGTATCTCTAGGTATGATACCATTGGGAAGCATTATCTTTAAATTTGTATCAATATACAAAGATCTATTCAATTGTGGTTAAATATACTCTTAATTATGTATCAATATACCAAGATCAATGCCTATGTAGCCCAATATAATCTTAATATTACGTCCATATGCAAGGGTCAATACCATTGTGGCCAACTATAATCTTAATTTTGTATCAATATACAAAGATCAATATCGATGTAATCCAATACAATCTTATTTTTGCACAATAAACAATGGTCAATACCACTTTAGCCAAATAAACTACTAATTTTGTATCAATATACAAAGGTATAAGGGCATATTCAGTAATCTGCCCCTTCTTCTTGGACCTTCCTGTGCTATGTCTATATCTCATTTTTCTCAAGCCCATGCACTCCTACATAGGAGAGGAAGAAGGATACAGAAAAGGAAAAGTAGGAATTCCCTGGGGCTAACCTCCAAAACCCATTAAGACAGGATCATTTATCAGCTTGTAGTCTCTTCCCTACATAACAGAGTTTTCAGTTAACCTTCAAATAACCAAAAAGAAGGGCGGAGAAACACCCTCCCCACCCTCTGGGCATGGGACGTCGCTCTCTTAAAGTGACTTCCTGCTGATTTGGGTCGTAGTAGACCTGTTTGGGGCCCCAACCCAAATGGGAAAAATGATTAAAAATGTTAGTACAATCCTTTTATGTTCAGTCCTTCTGTTCTCAGCTGTTTAGATGACCTAAGGGGTTTGTAGGCAGAAGCTGATCTTGCAGGCTTCACTGAGGTTCCTGCCGGGGCATTGTGTAGAGCTGAACGGTCCCAGCGACTCTGGATTGCAGTGGTGGTTGCAGGCCCCCGATGGAGACAGCTATTGAGGAAGTCTGCCAGGCAGAATCAACTGGGTCACTCATCCTCCTTGGTGCCTGATTCTGCTCTCTGCA
>CAJQZJ010004381.1:16736968-16758613 GCA_907164525.1 Lophiomys imhausi | reverse complement strand
TGTGTGTGTGTGTGTGTGTGTGTGTGTGTGTGTGTGTGTGTGTGTGTAGCCAGCCTCATTCTTAACCTTCACATGTCATATATGCTAGGCAGGAGTCAGCCTTCCGTGTGAGGACAGATACAGGCATGGTCACTGTTTCTACAGCCCTGCCATTGCTTTAGAATGTTAACTAATACAGTAAAGTGATAGACTGCTAGAGGCATATATGTTGGGAAAGGAAGTGGCAGACTGCTTCCTTTGCAGAAATACAGGAAAACCCCCATAGACTCAGTGGGAAAGTGATACAAAGATAAGAAAGTAAGGCAACGGTACACTAAATTGGTATATTGAAATGATATATAAACTTTAGGTAGTTTGAAAAGAAAGTCATGTGCATCATAACACAATATACATATCTAGATATAAATCTAATAAATACGCAAAATATAGCAAAACTAGAAAACATTTTGGAAAGGTTTAACAATACTTTTAAATGATCGGGAAGCATTCTCCACTCGGCCTTCCTTGATCTTCTGAGACAAGGTCTCGTGTAGCCAAGTCTGGTTTTGGACTTGCCCTGTGGTGAAGGGTGACCTTGTACTTCTGTGACTCTTGCCTCAGTCTCCCCAGTGTTATAAGTATGGGGATGTGCCACCATACCTGGTTTTCATATTCTACTATTGACTAGGAGAAAACTTTGTTAGCATAGTAACATTATTTTGACCTAAATTTCCCACCGATTTAAAGTTCCTCAAGGCCACAAACCTCCTCAGATTTTTCTTCCCTGAAACAAGATGTGTTGATTTAAAAGTTAATCTGAAAGAGTAAGCACAAGAGAATAACCAGGAAGTACTTGGAAAGACCACACCGTCATGCATGGCTGTAGGGGTTAGATAAATTAGATTTAGAAAATATATAGGAGTTTCTGATACTGTCTCTTAATTTGGGGCCTGAAGAGCATTATCAGCATGAAGTCAGGAAAAACAGGAAAGACTTAATAGACTGAAAAACAAGGTTGAAGTCAGGAAAAACAGGAAAGACTCAATAGACTGAAAAACAAGGTTGAAGTCAGGAAAACAGGAAAGACTCAATAGACTTGAAGAAACAAAGTATCTGGCCTGACATTGTTTTCAGCTGCTAAGTGGGCGGAGCCCAAATTAAGCTGAAACAGAGTTCCTCCTATTTAAGGACAGTGCATGGAGCCCAGATAAAGAAGAAGAGGCCCCTGATGCTAGAGAGCTCCAAGAGTCCTGCTGAAAAAAGGGCTGGCCATTGATGGCCAGCTCTCTCCCTGAAGCAGAAAGAAGCCGGTGAGTAAAGAAAGCCTGAGCAAGACACCAAAAGGCCAAGGACTAAACCCTGTAGCTCAGCTTTTGCCTAGAAGGGTTTGATCTGTCCAATCAGTGGCCTAGGGGAAACTGTGCCTGGCTTTAAGGACTGAGGCAGAGCAGCTGAGTTCCTGATTCAAAAGAAGTAAGTTGGCCTGCAGACGGCTGGGGTCTCCCACAGAGAAGAAAGCATGAAGCCTTATTTAAGGTGAGACTGCAATAACCAACTTACCCTGACAAACCTGCATCTGAGAGATCCAGAAAAAGGACTGCTAAGTGTGTTAAAGAATCTATAACAAAGACTGTGTTCCTGATGACTGAGGACCTGCCCCAGAGACTGTATCATTCTAAAAGGTTATGAAAGTAGTTGTTACAATTATCAATAGGTTTAGTGGATAGGTTAAAGGGGTTGTAGGAACTTATAGGATTAATAGTTAAGAAATTGTTGGTGTTTGTTATAAGTGAATTTAGTAATAAATAAATAAGTCTTAAATAATAATTTAAAAGTTCGGTTACACATGGCAAATCCTGTTATAATTTAGCAAAAGTTTCTTAAATCTTCCAGGTTAAAGTAGAGAGGTACTGGCTGGGGAAAAGGCTATACATCAGAACACCAGTGGGCGCCACAGCAAAGCCAGCTCTGGTGTCTGAGGGGAAGCTCTGGCTTCAAAATCGTGATGGGATAACTGGGCTGCTGTAAAAGAAAGGTTAGAATTGGATTTTTAAAAAAAAAAGGTTAAACTCAAAGGAAAAAAATCACAAGTGTGATACAGATACCAACAGAAAAATCAAGCATGTATGCAATCCCAACATGGGGAGAAAGGCACATTCCTGGGGCCTCACTACCAAGCTAGCCTCGTTTAATTGGAGTGTCCTAAATCAGTGAGATATCCTGTCTCAAAAATACAGAACGGCCAGCAACTGAGCAGTGACATTGAGGGTTTAACCTCTGGTCTCCACATGTGCTTGCACATATGTGCACATACAACAGCACACACAAGCACTCATGCACACAAATGTGCACACAAGTTCAGCACAAATACTAGGAGAGAGCACAGGTGCGTCTTCATTTCTAAGCCTAGTGGAGGTTTCTAACTCTGACTTAAGAAATCAGGACTAATAAAAGACCTTTCACATTGGAAACTGCAAAATAGCATTGGGGGGGAAAACAGAGAAGATGGGAGAATATCCCTTGACAACCCATCAAAAGATTGACTGTTATCTCAACATCAATAGTTCCAGTTCATCTACAGATTCCACCCAATCCCTCTCAACATTCATGTGAATATTGAAAGACACCAGGGTAATCTGCTGTTGAAAAGGTAAGCGGGGTCCACTCAGCTTCCTGACTTCTAAACACACTACAAGGCTCTAGTGATTAAGACGGTGTGGTGCTGGTACAAGATACACACAAACTAGAATTGAGAACTAAGAAATCGATCTGTACAATTATGGTCAACTTGTATTTTACAAAGTCACCAAATAATTTCGGTGAAAAAAAATAAGTTTTTTTTTCAACAAACACAACCAGACAAAATGAATACTATATGCAGAAATCTCAGTTTTTACCACCAAAACACACAATACACAGTAATGATCCTAAAATGGATCATAGGCTTACATGTAGGAGACAAAACCAGTAAACTCACAAAAGAATACACAGTCACAAATATTTTTATTATCTTGGATTGTGCAGCAATTTCTTAGTATGACAACAATGTACAGGCATATATCCGTTCCTTTTCCTGGTGTTATGATAAAAATACCCTGGCACAACAGCTTAAGGAAGGAAGGGTTTCATTTTGACACGTAGCTCCAGGGTACAACCCATCATGGAGAATATCCTAGTTAGGGCCACTATTGCTATAATGAAACAACATGGCCAAAAGCAAGCTGAGGAGGAAAGGGCTTATCCAGCTTACACTTCTCTACATTGAAGCCCATCACTGAAAGAATTCAGGACAGGAACTCAAACAGGGCAGGACCCTGGAGGCAGGAGCTGATGCAGAGGCCTTGGATTGGGTGCTGCTTACTGACCTACTCCCCATAGCGTCCCTGTCCTGTTTTCTTACAGAGCCTAGGACCATCAGCCCAAGGATAGTGCAACCCAGAAAAGACTGGGCTCTCCCACATCAAATGCTAATTAAGAAAATGTCCTACAGGCTTGCCTACAGCCTGATCTTATGGAGACATTTTCTCAAACGAGACTCCCTTCTGTCTGATGACTCCAGCTTGTAGCAAGTTGACATGAAGCTAGCCAGCACAGAGGGGAAGACAAGATGGCAGGAGTCTGAAGCAGCTGGTCACAGTGCATCTGTAGTAAAGAAGTTGAGAGAGAGATGGGTGCTTGTGCTCACTTGCTGGAGGAAGGTCTTCTTTGGTTCTAGCCTCTTCCTTTTTTGTGCATTCCAGGATCCCAACTCAGGGAATGTTGCCACCACTTTCAGGTGTCTTCCTTTCTTGATTAACAGGCATGGATGGGCCAGAGGATAACCTGACAAGATAACCCCCACGGCCTTGTCTCCTCTGTGTTCTAGATCTTGTCAAGTGATAATATAACTATCACAAAGTGATGGATACTTTGGGCGTCTTCAAAACTAAAAACTGGGGCCTTCAAAGGATATCACCAAGTAAATAGAGACTGTGTTATATCTCTGGTAGAGGTCTTAGCATGAAAGAGGCCCCTGATCCCTGGGCCTGCCTCTGCTCCCAAAGTGGGAGGACAACACAGAGAAATTTCTGGAACTGTGTATCTGAAAATGGACTGGTAACAAAAAAAATAAAAAGAATTCTTACAAGTCAAAATAAAAGGACAGACAGATCAACTTCAAAATGGAAAGAGGTTTCAAAAATGTATTTTTCCAAAAGACACAATGAAAAGTTAATAGCCACATAAGAATGTGCCTGCTGTCATTAATCATTAGAGAAATGTAAATAAAACCCCTGAGACACACCAGTTCACACCCACTGGAGTGACTCTAGTAGACAAGAACAAGTATTAGTGTGTACCTGAAGAAAATCAGAACCTTTGGTTTTCTTGGTATGACCATAAAAGCTGTGGTCACTTTGGAAAGGAGTTTGACAGTTCCTTCCTTCCTTCCTTCCTTCCCTCCCTCCCTCCCTCCCTCCTTCCTTCCCTCCCTCCCTCCCTTCCCCCACTTCTTTCTTTCTTTTTTGTTTTTCAAGACAGGGTTTCTCTGTGTATCTCTGGCTGTCCTGGACTCACTTTGTAGACCAGGCTGGCCTTGAAGTCACAGCCCCTGCCTCTCCAGTGCTGGGATTAAAGGCATGCACCACCATGCCCTTCGACAGTTTCTTAAAATGTCATAGTTACTATATTCTGTAACAAACAGCTACACTCCTGAATGTCTATTGAAGTGAAGTAAAAACATGTCTATCTAAAAAATTTCAAGTAAATATGCATAGCAACGTAATCCCAATAGCCAAAATGTCTATCCAGTGAGTTGACTCCACACAACAGAATACTGACCAGTAAAGAAAACTACAGTTGTCATACAAACTAGACCATAAATGAGCCTCAGAAACACAGTGCTGCAAGGAAGAAACCTATCACGAAAGACTACTATTATAGAACATCGTTTATGGGAAATAGCCAAGCACAAGTCAGTCCAAGAGGAAGGAAGCATGTTGTAGTTCCCTGGGACAGGTGTAGGGCAGAAGAGGACAGACTCAGAGTCACTATTAGTAGACACAAAATCTCTTTGGGTGATAACAAAAAAGTTTTAAGTTACATTATGATGATAATGACATAATTCTTTTTGTGTTTTTCTTTCTTTAAAAATATTATTTTTAGATAGGGGCTCATTCTATAGTCCAGGCTGGCCTTGAACTTGTGATATTCCTCTTGTTTCAATCTTCCAGTATTGGGATTATAAGCATGTGCCATCACATCCAGAAGTGTTTGCACAATTCTATAAACATATGAAATTCTAGAATGTTGCAGTTTAAGTGGTGAGCATTAACGGATGTGCATTATATTTTAATAAAGTTGTCTTTAAATTTTAGAATAATACAAACAAAGAAAAACATTTGGATTCCTCTGGTGATTTCAGGAGCATCAACTATTCACTGGAATGAATTTTTCTTTCCCATAGCAATTTAAGGTAACAAAATGACTGTTGAGGGAAAGATATTTATTGTGGAATAATTATAGCAATTTAAAACAAAACAAAAAATGGAATTAGCAATCACACACTGAAATCCTGAAATAATTTCAGTTAGAGACTAACAAAGCTGTAGCTTTCAAATCCATAAGTATCCAACTTAAACCATAGAGCTGGAAAATAAAATAACTGCAAAGTCTAGCTTATCGCAGCCAATTAGACACAGCTGAAGAAAGAATTAGCAAACTGAATGATAAACTAGAAGTGCAGATAGACAAAAAGATCCAAGGTACCTAAAGAGGCAAGAGACGCATATCACATGAAAATCTTCTGATGCACAAACTGGGTGCACAGAAAGGGTGGATAAGAGTTAGAATTGGGCTTAGAGGTTTTCCAAGAGTGTTTTTGTCCATGGGCACAATAGGCTTTATGTATCCTTGACGGCTCAGTCCAGTTTTGGATTAGTATGTAGGATGTCGTGGATAAGCATGAGTTCACATCTTTCTTGAGCAAAATTGATCAAATTCAGAGCCTTGTTGCTCACGTAGACACAGAGGCATAGGGTTGGAGGTTGCAGTCTGCTCCCATGTTCCCTGGAAATTTCTGGTTCTAGTTGCATATAAGGCCCACCTGTTTCCTGTTCTTCTTCTTTTTAATCTTTTTAAGAAATTCACTTTTACTTCCTTTTTTATTGTTTTAAATATTTGGTTTTAAGCCCAACACAATCTTTTTTTTCATGTTATGTTGTGCTGATTAGAAAAATTTTCTGTCAGCTTTGTGGAAATGACATCATTATTTTATTAGTATGCATGATACTTTCTTTAGGTTTCACATTATGGAATCATCTATCAGAGTATAGGAAAAACATGTGTCTGCTATGGATGAATGTGAAATTCTTTGGAAAATCTTTTGAGTAAAACATGAGATGGTCATATGGATTTATTTTGCTTCAACTTATGTTTGTGATAAATTATGCTAACAGAATCGCTTCTGTTATTAGCCATTGTAACAGGGATAAACATTATTTTGTCATGGTATTTAATTCTTTTAAGACACAGAAGATATGTTATTCTTTTAATTCACGAGCATCTTATTCAGAACTTTTTCATCTATCTCATTAGATTAGATTTCTTTTTTCTTTCTCTTGTTGTGGTATCAAAATGCTGCAATACTTCCAGGTTTTAAATAGAAGCTGTTCATATTTTTATTTACTCTGGAATATTTAAACTCATTTTTGGCAATTTATATCTTTTCTGGGTCTTTGGTAGCATGAATGCTAAAATTCATCTGAATCTAGTATCTTATTTGAGGGTAAATTTTTGGAAACATTCATTTCCTCCAGTAGGGATTATTTTCTGTATAAGTTCCTATTACTTTTATGTTTACCTTGATAGTTACTTTTGTTAGGAGCATCCTTCTCTAGCCAGATTCTAAAACATGTTAATATAGAGTTGTGGGCAGCCATCCCTTCTCTGCCTATATGTAGTTCATATCCTAATGTTACAGACTCAGGTTTTATACTTCCCCCCCTGCATATACGTGTCAGGCATTTATTTACCTTTTGGTAGGATGCTTAAAAGCAAACATCATGGCTTTAGCCACAACTCTACTTTAGAAGATCATTTCTTTCTTTCTTTCTTTTGTAGGGAGGGGGAATACCAGTGCTGCAGTGTGCCTGCGGAGGTTAGGGGACAACTTTCCAGCCAGCTCTCTTCATCCACCATGTGAGCTCTGGGTCTCAAACTCTGCTCCTAGGCTCAGCAGCAGGCACCATTCCCTGCTGAGCCATCTTACCTGCCCCATAAATTCCACTTAAGACTTTTTTTGTTTGTTGTTTTTGCTTCCATTTCTATTAATCAATTCTTTGTTTTATCCTTAAATTTTTTTTATTTTGAGTGAGAATGATTTAGTTTAGTATCCATTTGCCTCTTTTGGACATGTGGCTCTACATCTAAACATGAATATGAAGATAGATGCCATTTGAAGAGACCCGAAAACATTATTTTGTGTTCCAAATATGGTCTTGTTACTTATGTTATTCTGTTTGAAGAACGAGTCTGAGAGAATTCACATTAAAATCTGACTGCTCTGCAAGAGAGGAAACTGTAGCTGGTTATAGAAATTATGGAAACCTGAAATGGAGATGTCCTCATATTTATTATTTCTACATGACTATAGGATCATTCAGATTCCATTTCCTAAAACTGCTCATTTCAAAGAAATACATGTCCCCATGGAACATTTTTCACAAGCCTCATTCCATGTTCCCTAATCTTTCTTATTAAAATGACCTGACTGTTATCATTCCCCTTTGACCAGCTACTTTCCCAAATTCCACCAACTTCAGAAATATTTTAAGATTTTTTTTTTCGTAATGTGAAAACATGATTCATTTTAATTGGAGAGAGCTGGGCTGGAGTTTCCAAAATGAAATTTAAGCTTAGACAAAGAACACTTTGGACAGAAAGGTTAATTCTTCACAGGCTACTGAAAACAGAGGACATGAACTTCAGTCTATGACCTTAGCATTCACAGTTCCTACTAGGCAACTGAAGGGCCATTCTTCATTGTTCCTCTGTGACTCAGGCCTGGTGGATATATGTAGAAGAGAGATAGCTACAACAGCAGGGCTTTTCTTCACTGGTTTAGATTACTTATATATCCATTTGTGCCTATCACCCCTCACTTAGACATTCCTCCTTGTGGCATTTGTTTATGCTACTCAGGTTTCACAGTTGGGTTTTGAGAAGTTACACGACACTTAGCTTCTCCTTTTGTTTGAAGGAGAAAGTGGCTAGGAATAGGGATGGGATGATGATGGCCTTGCACCCTGAAGATGTGAGCAAAGAACTCAGGACTGTGGGAGCCCCAGGAGGGAGAGAAACGATTCCTTCCATAACTGATGGGGAAGTGCAAAGCATCGCTCCCCTGTGAGGCACAAAATCCAAGACCCCAGGGTCAGAGAGCCAGACGGAAGTGTGAGATGGTTCCTAAGTGCTGATGACGAAGAAGGTCAGAACAGGAAGTGGTAACATGTGCCAGGTGGAAGAAGCCAAATATGAGTGACCATGGCCTAGGAACATAGATTAAGTTGGTACTGGGTGTCTCGTTCTACCATGGAAGCAGTTACAGTCATAGGACAAAAGAAAGCCATAGACCAATACATTCACCAAACCCACTGGGGGCAAAGCCAGCAAATCTGTGTTGTAGGATTCAAATGGTATCAGGTGACATTCTTAGTCTGTGGGTTGGTACAGGTTAGTGGCCTGCTAAATTAATACATCCCAAAGGACTTACCTGACAGTTAAAAGGATGTTAGGTTAGATACAGATAGCTGTTAAGGGGGCTAACACTAAGCCTTTCTATGAGATTAGCCTTTATTAGTTTCTACCAATAGGTAAGAACATGCATATTTGTATATCAGTGTCCTGCCTCTTTAATTCACACAGTGTCCTTCAGTTTCATCCACATTGCTGCAAACAACAAGATTTTAATTCTTTTTATGACTGTGTTATAGTGTGTTTATTTTTTATGTATGGGGGAATTTTTCTGCTATAAGGTCTAACCATATAGCCCAAGGTGATCTGGAACTCATCATTATTTTTCTCTAGCCTCCCAAGTGCTGAAATTACACCATTAAGCCAACATTCCTGGCTTCCATCTTGTATAAATGCCACACTTTCTTTATCCATTTATCCACTAATGGACATCCCATATCTTACAAATAGCAGTTTTCTCAGGCCGGAGAGCAATTTCTCAGGGGTCCTTATAAAGGCACATCCACATACAACAGCATGGAAATGTCATTACCTGCTCCATCTTCCTACAGGGACCCCTATCTCAGCTCCCCCTATGCCCTTCCTGTCACTACCTCTTTTGTGTGGCCCAGTGAAGAGAAAGTCTTCAGGTCTCATTGAATTCGATGGCATACCCACAGAAGACAGCGAGGAAAGTGGAGAGGAGACATTGGTCATGGAGGTTCCTTTCATGGCTGCCTATTATGCAGGGTGAGTTCTCCTAGCATATAGTTTGAAGATTATCATTAATAAAACCACACATTATGCTTGAATTTTGCTAAGAAAATAGCTCTTCAACATCTATGTGCACTCGCAAACACTACCTAAATGAGATGATGGATATGTTAATTTTTTGACTATGGTATAATCATTTCACGATGCAAATATATTTATATCAAAACACCATAAAAAAAACTGTATGCCACTCCACAAACACATAGTTTTGATCTGTCCTATTATACCTCCATTAAGCTGGGGAGGGAAAACGAAGATGCAGGGAAGGGTCAAAACTAGGAAGGAGGTGGGCCAGGGTTTCCCTGTTTCAGAAGCAGAGAGCACAGGGACTGAATGAAGTCTTGTTGAAAGCCAGGGCTCGTCATGGAGGCAGAGAAAATTCCAATTTCATGGCCAGATAATCAATGACAGGCACTGCTGAGGAGACCGGTGAAAAGCAAGCGGTGTGCTGCTCTCTGCCAGAACCCGGAAGATGCTCCCTCTGGTGTGAGTCTGTGAACCACTAGTGTTAACACCTTCTGACTCACGGCTTCTCCACCCTCTTCCTTCCTCCTCCTACACGTAGTAACTGGCATATATGACCAGGCCTACTGTGCTATTGCTTGTTAATTAAATTCATTAATTGACTTACTTTGGCACATGTGCACCACAGTGCCTGTGTGGAGATCAGAGGACCTCGTCAGAAGTCAGTCGCTGCCTTCCGCCTTGTTTGAGTCAGGGCTTCATTGTTGCTCTTTTGTAGCTGCTTGTGCAGACTCACTGGTCAGCAAACTTCCAGATGTCTCCCGCCTCCACCATAAGAGTGCTGGGGTGACAGATGCACCCCCAACACTTTTTGAAATGTGAGTTCAGAGGATTCGAACTTGGGTCCTCACACATTTGTGGACAGCACGTTTACCCACCATGCCATCTCCTCAGCCCATGTGCTATTGTTTTTTGTTTGTTTGTTTGTTTGTTTGTTTGTTTTAACTGAGTAGCCAGTGGGATAGTCAGCTGAGAATCAAAGGAAATGGGGTAGAGAAAAAGCTTGCTGTAAACCGATCTGCTTTGGGTGTGAGCTTCCACTTTTACTTTTGTGTGTCATTGCGTTGTTTTACGTTCATTGTTTTGAAAACATCAACAATCACACGCTCCCTTAGAATAGATTAATTTATTAATTATTTTTTGTTTATATATGTGTGTTTTGCTTGCATGTACGTCAGCATACGACATGGGCTTGTGGTGCCCACGGAGGTCACAGGGGCATCAGGTGCCCTGGGAAGTGGAAGCTGCTATGTGGGTGCTGAGAACTAGAGCCAGGTCATCTGGAAGAGCAGCCAGAGCTCTTAACCACAGAGCTGTCTCTCCAGCCCCTCCCTCTAATCTTATTGGATTAGAAAATGTCATTGTTTCTTTTAATACTGTAAAACTGTAGACAATGCTAAGATATTTTTATTTACAAGATATATTTTATTTATTCATTTATGAATGCAGAAGACAATCTATTTTTAAGCTCGGACAAACTTCTGTAAAACATATGACTCAGAGATTCAAGTTAAAGGGTCAAGTTACTTAAATGAGCTTCTTTCTTGAAATTGTAATGTAAAGGAAATTCTCTCAGTGAACAGATGTGAAGGGTGTTCCTTGCACATTTGTCAAGCGCAGGGCAAAGGTATTAAGCCAGTAAGGACAATTCTCAGATCTGGAAGTCAAGGCGGTCTGTTCCAGACATGGGACTTGCTGATGCCTGGTTAATGTTTAGAGTAGCTGGAGGGATGGGTGGTCTCTACGTCCTTGGGGATCCTTTAAAGCATTTGTTCATCACTGCCTCCCTGGTGCTGTGACCCAAAATGGGGGGGGGTGAGGGCAGGGTCAACCCGGTGGGGGGCCTCAAGACCTTAGGACCAGGAGGACAGTATTTGCCTAGGCCCTGCTGAGATAAGGGTTTTCCTAGCAAGAGCCTTCAGGAGCTTTTCATAAAACTGATTCTTGGTTGTTTCAACTCTTCTCTTTTCCAAAAAAATCACAGTTTAGGGGCTAAAGAAAGGAAGTCTTAGCTGTCTCTTTATCAGGTGTCTGACACATCATATGGCACTGTCCCGCAGGGTTTGGAACATCACCCATGACTATAAGAGGATGCTGTCTGATTTTTCCAATTGCTTTGCATCCAGAAATAAGGTGAGCTATGAAGGATAATAGCATATCCTGCTCTCTTTATTCCCGGAAGCTCAAAATAAAGGCAAAGCTGAGATCAGAGGAGTAAAGAGTAGTCATTTGATTTGGGCTCATTTTAGCTCAGTGTCTGATCCTTAATCCATCTCCTTGCTTTTGAAGAAACGGGTTTTCATGAGGAGCCCAAGATCACCCACATTTCTAGCCCTCCTTGATTTTGATCGCCACCATAACAATCAAAACAGTTGATGTTAAGTCGGTGAAAACGTTGACTGTAATATTGTAATCAGCTCAGGGAATGCCAACAGGAGATTTTTAGATTCAGAAAAAAATTCATGTGCCTGCTTTATGTGTAATTTCAGAAAAGTAACAATATATTTATCAAATGTTTATATAAGGGGGATAGAGAAATGATGGTCAAAGGTCAAGAAGTCTCCATTAGGCAGGAAGGATTTTTTTTATTACATTACACAATGTAATAATAATAATATAATGATATAATTAATGGTAGAAAACCAAACATTTCAACATTACTAAAAGTGAATTACAAATGTTCTCAATGCAGTATCTGGGGCAATGGGTGTCACTCAGCTTGAGTTGATTATTACACATAGTTTTCATAAGTCACACCTCTGTGCATCATATATATTTGTACAAGTTTAGCCAATTTATAATAAAAAGGAAACCCCAAATACTGAAACCTTTGTGTGATTCTATTGGTGAATGTCTTACCAATATCAGTTTACAGTTTACAGCCTTTTAACAGGCTTCTGATTTAGTTACTGTTTTTAAATTTTTAATTATTATTTTCGTGTATGCAAGCCATCTCTCCAGCCCCTGATTTAGCCACCGTCATGATAGTCCTGTTATTCTGACATGGTACAGCTTGCAGGGAGATAAGGAACTCCAGGTCACACAGCTAATAGAGATGAGACTGAAACCTGAACCCTGCAGATAACACTAAGATAGTGTTTTTGCTTCTCATTTATAAATAATTCTCAGGTCTCAGTAAGAGACTGGTTGTTTCACATGCACAGGATTCTGGGTCCAGTTCTGGATACTGCAAAAATGAAAATAAAATGTACTAAATTTCAGGAAAGCTGTAGGAGTAACAGTAGCACACACAGTTTGCTGAGGTTCCGTTCCTGAAACACACATCTATAACGTGTGTAACATGTTGCTTTATCTTAAAACACTTGATGATATCTTTGCAGAGTGGGATTTTTTTCCTTGGAGAACATCAGAGCATTTATCAACTTGAATACATCGAGCCCTGATTCAATTAGCTTAACTTACCATCTGTATTTCCATGTTGACAGTTGACCCAACAATGCCCTTGATTATTTCCTTTGAGATCAGATCCAGCTCAGGGCCAGGCATTTCTGCCCAGCTGCCACATCTCTCTGCCGGCTGTAATTGGAAACATTTCAGTGACTTCTCTTTATCTTTTATAACAATGCCCCCTTTGCCGAGCATGTTTCCCCTGCCTTTGAAAAGTGGAGCACACATTTCTTCATGTTGCATTTGTCTATTCAAAATGACCCTGCAACTTATCTCAGGGTCTCTCTTCTGGGACCCATGGTGTCTTTGCTCCGTATCCATGAGGCTGACTTTGACAGCCTCGATTGGCCAAGGGGTTGGCTACTTTCTTCACCCTGTGATCAACATTTTTTTTTTTCCTTCTTGCAACCAAACAACAGTCTATAGGAGAGTGAAGTGTGTTCGTGTGTTTCCTCCCTGTCATGGAGAGGTGAGGAGCATGGGATGATGGGAAGAGAAGGATTTTGATATATCATCAATCTAATTGGAAAGGCTGGAAGATGGACAGGGAAAGGGATAAGAGAAGTTGATCCATTAATTCGCTAGCTGACAGATGATTGTTCACATTCCTGAATGTGTGGAGAAACTTAAATCACACGGCATCATGTCTACTGGGGCCACTATTATCCTATTTCAGTGGTTCTCAGCCTTCCTAATGCTGCAGCCCTTTAATACAGATCCTCATGTGGTGGTGACCCCCAACCATAAAATTATTTCATTGCTACTTCATAACTGTAATTTTGCTACCATTATGAATTGTAATGCAAATTACAATTATGTATGTAGGATATCTGCTATGCAACCCCAAAGGGGTCGTGACCCACAAGTTGAGAACCACTGTCCTGTTTACACATGAACTTTTCAGGCTCTTAACCCCAATCAGTTAGAAGTGTCATATACTAATCTAGATGAACTGACCTCCCATCCCAAAGCTTTTTCCATTTATTCTACCCCTCCATCCAACAGGAATTCTGCGTAAATGACTTGGGCTGCCCATCCTCAACTGTGTCTTATAAAATGCTCTAATAGTCATTTCCCCCAGTGCTTCATACCTTTGCTGTAGTACATTGTGGGAACTTGTGCCACAGCCTGGACCTTTTCTCGTTAGCACCTGTAAGGGCTCAGTGCACTTGGTTTTAAGAGGTTTGATTGACAAGGGGCCACACCCTCCCTCAACCTTCAGCCGAAGAGTCTGCTGCAGTGGCAGAGGCTTGCCCATGTCCTAGGCGTGTTGTTAGAGCTTAGATCCAGCCAGGGCATTTGGGCCTGGATGCTTCCAAGCTCTGATGATTCAAGCTTGCATTTGTGAAATTATAAAGAGGCCAAGGCATGCTCTGAAAGGAAAAGGAATGGAACCCACCCTTGTGGGCACCTGTGAGAACAACATATATTTTTAAATGTCTGTAGTCAGACTTGAGGAAAGGGCAGTACCTCCCAGAGGTCTGACAAGTGGTAACTAAGAGAGAAGTCTGGCTGCTTTTATGTTAGGATCTGGAGGAAGCTACAGGGAAAGGCTGGCGGTGTGTGTGGGAATGACAAGATAGATGTACTATTCTGGCACAATGTACTTCAGTGGACGAGTGCTTGAGCCAAATGCATGAGGTCATAGGTTCAGTCCCAGGTTATCAGCCAGAGAGAGAGAGCGAGAGAATGAACTGTTCTACCCAGCACTCTTGGTGTGGGTATATATTGAAGAGAATTGGCTATGGCTGCAAGCCTGGCCCAGCCCAGCTCAGTCTAGCCAATGAACATTTTGACTCTGTATAGGCAGAAGCCACACCCATGTACATAATGACATGTGACCCTAGGGAGACATCTAAAAAGAAAAGACAAAGAATAATTCAGGTAGAAATGATTAAGGAGAAAAGTTAGAAATGAGATGTGTGAACTATGGATATAGTCATTGCACTGAGCATCAAACTTGCCTTTGATCTAGATAGTAAATTTAAAAAATGGAAAACATGATCAGTTAGCTACAACAATCTAATTTCCATAAGAAAAAAATAAAAAATAAACCAGAAAAATATTATCAATTTCTTAGGAGAAATAAAAACATAAATATGAATATATATCCTTATAATTTGCTCATGGTTAAAAACCTGCTCCTCTAGTTAGCCTCCTGTCAGTTTTTTGTCTAATCATTTTACATGTTGGTACCATGGTTCAAGATCTGTAATGCTGTGATATGTGGAAGTCCTGAGATCAAGATGGGTAACACATGTGTTGGCTGTGTTGACACAGTGCCGCGGGTGATTAACACCAGATTCGCATAAAAACATGAATAATAAATCCAGAGGAAGGCTCTGCTTATGCTCTTTTGCAAAGCAATGCAGAACCTGTCAGGAGCCGCGAGCTGTGGACACGCTACTAAACCTGAAAACTGTGAGGAGAAAGACCAAATCCACTATTGTCTAATTAAAGCAAGCTTTATTCAATGCGGACCAGAACGCCGCCGGACACTCGCCAGGTCCATACTCGGGATTCCCAGAGGATGGCTCTGAATTGTATTGGTCAGGTGCTTATGAAGACGGAACCTACAAGGTGTGTACTTCCTGTCTTTGTCCAATCGGGGACAAGCAAACATCCTGACGTACTAGGAAGTATGTACTTCCTGCATATGTGTGATCAAGCACATCCTGTGCAGTTGGGGCAACCAACCTTGTTCAGGCAGTTATCTGTCCCCATGATGGACTGCAGCCCTCTGAAACCATGGTCTTCAACAAAGCTTCCTGCCCTTAAGTAGCTTCTGCCAGGTATTGCTCACGGAGACGCAAACATAACCAGCGCATGATGGAGATATGCGTCCACAAAGGGAGATGACACAGCAATAGCTTATGGACACCCTGTCCTTTGAAGGGATTTTTTGTTTTTATTTCTTATAAGGATCCTCTTCCCAGCACTCACAACAGGTGGCTCACAAGCACATGCAATTCTAATTCCAGAGGATCAGACTCCCATATTCTGGTCTCTGTGACACACACACACACACACACACACACACACACACACAAATAAAAGAAAATAAATATATTTAAAGTTTCTGCAAAGTCCTATTGGCTTTAAAAGGCCTCTTTCCAATGTAGCATTGGTGGGGACACACATGGAGAGGTGGGATCATTTGTTTGATTAGCCAGTCATCAGCCATGGAGTGGGCTTCTGTGTGAACTACATCAGAGGGCAGAGAGGAATTCAGGGTCCAAGGTGCCTTAGATATGAGATATACAATAGATGTTTATGCCAGAAAATAATAGTGCTTTGTGTGTTTGAGGAGCATTTTAAATTATCCTAAAACCTTGTTTTCATAGCACTGAGCCAAGCCTTCATTAGTAGCCCTGTATTACAGGCTAGGTGGTGGAAGAATTGGTTATAACCCTACCCACCGCAGCTTTTCTATTTTCACTCTGGACCACAAGGGGGCACTGTGTGCGGCATCCCCGAGATGGCTCTCAGTTTTCCAGACTGGACCACGAGGGGGCACTGTGTGCAGCATCCCTGAGCCGGCTCCCGGAGAACACGGCTTTGGAAGAGCAGAGTGCGGCAAAGAACTTGTTACTGAAGTGAAGGGTTGCTGGTTCTCTGTCCTTGGAGGATGGCAAGGAACTTTTGGGAGCCCCTTCCCAGCAAGGTCCCCCCTCTGAAATGGACCAACATCCCCTCATTTACCTGGGTGGCAAGCAGCGCAGTGCACGCTAATTTGTTTCCAGCGTGTTTTTCTCCACACAGGTCCCTACAAGTCTTACACTGGGTTCCTCGCTTATCTTTTGTTCCCTTCCCTTTTGATTTCTTTTTGCAAATAGGACTATCACTGAAACCCAACCCTCTTTTGTCAAATCTTAGGCCCTTGCCTGTGTGGATTGGATGTCTAGACAGATAGGCAGAGGTCGTCACCTGAGGGTAAGGGTAACTTTAGGTAGTTAACTTACATTTTTTATGTCCTCCTAAGAACATGTCCACACCAGTCCATTGCTTTGCTAAGCTGGCCCTCTCTCTGATCAATTCTAAAATGTCCCATTGGCCACTGTTATCAGTAGAAGTTTCAACCTTGGCCAGGTATAGAGGGTCATGTCTTTAATGCCAGCACTCAAAAGGCAGAGGCAGGCAGATCTCCGTGAGTTCCAGGCCAACCTGGTCTCCAAAGAGAGTCTAGGACAGCCAGGGTTATACAGAGAAACCCTGTCTTGAAAAAAAAAAAACAAAACAAAATAAACAAACAAAGTTTCAATCTTTTACATAGGGACTGAAGTCCCAACGAGGTCGGATGTTTTCAAAATCCCCCTTTAGGATGCTTGGTCATAAAGGCAACTCATAAACTGCTTTCAGGAGATGACTACTGGGGGGTGGGCAGTGTCTGTGTCTGCCTGGGGAAATTAGGGGATGTTTTCATTTAACATCATTCTTTGCTGACTCTTGTCTCCCTGGAAAATCGTCTGTGAGAAGACAGCATAAGATACTCTTTCTGTTAACTCAGTTTTTCTTAATTATAGTAGTTGGGAGATGGCTTAAATTATGTGAGGCTCCGAAGTGAATTTTTTCCTATCCCTCAGGCTGCAAAGGAATTTTTTACAGATACAGGTAATAGTGTTTGCTGAATTTTCAGTTGCCCTTTTATCTGCTGTGTTTTTACCTCTATTGGTTAAATCCTTTCAAGGTTGTGATATATATATATATATATCCAACCAGCCTTTCTTCCTCTAAGTGTTCCAGCTCTGAAGAGAAAGGTATCCTGGCATTTGGGACAAGGAACACCACAAAGTCACATCGCACAACAAACCTCACACAAGAAATTTATTGGGAAAGACACAAGAGGGTAGCTTCCCCTGCTTGGGCAAGAAGCAACAGGGAACTGAGCAGAAGGCAGGGTTTATTTAGGGTTTTTTTTTGGGGGGGGGGCAGAGCTTTCCAGGGTGGCCTGGGATTGGAGGAATTATGAGAGGATATACTATTATAGGGAATGAAAGGGGAAGAGGGCCTTAAAATGTACATTATAGACATTTAGCGCTTAACAGTAGAAAACGGGCCCATGCACATCACCATGTGTATGGCATAGAACAAGCCTACAACCCCACTGAATTCACAGGGAAGCTGATGCAGCTTCCTTCACGGTCTTACAGTAATTTGTTGCACAAGGCTCTGGGGGGAATTTTGTTCAGATCCAGGACAGAGAACGGTGGGCTTCATTTACTAGCAATGAGCAGTTGTGAAGCTAATCTCATCTCCTTACTTCATATCTCTCAGAATGCTTTAGGCGGTGGCTACAGGCAAGTGTCATTTCTTCTTCAACATTTTTTTTTGTTTATTTTTAAGATTGTAATTTAATTAAAAGGTTTCTCCAGTCCCCTTCCTCCCTCCAGTAACTCCCAGATATACCTCCTTACCCTTCTTCACATTCATGGCCTTCTTGTCATTAATTGTTATCGTATGATTTTGGTTAGCATTTTTGCTCAGGTTGATCCACTAACTCTGTTATATACATAATTAGTTCACAGCCCTGTCTTTCTGAATTGTACTTCACCACAGTTTGTTTGTCCAGTTACTTGTTAAAGACATCTGGGATGTTTCTACTTTGATATGATTATAAATGAAAAAGAAGTTAATTAAAGCTTTTTTCACATTTACTCATTTTGTGTGTTGAACATACACACATTCACACAAGCCACGACTTATGGAAGCTGATCCTCTCCTGCCATGTCTAAGATCAAACTCAGGTTGTCAGGTTTGGCAGCAATCGTTTTTACTGCTGGACTATCTCATTGGCCCAAAAGCAACTGCTTTAAAATCCTTTATAACTTTTAAAAAAAGTGCTGAAAAGATGGCTCAGCAGTTAAAAGCACTGCCTGCTCTTTCAGAGGACCTGGGTTCAGTTCCCAGCACCCACAACCATCTGTAACTCCAACTGCAGAGAGTCAGATGCCTTCTCCTGGCCTGCTTAAATACCAGCCTTCAACCTGGTACACATACATGCATACACACATGCAGACAAAACACCCTATATATAGCATTTTAAAAAAATAACAAAACGATAGAGGTATTTTTTAGTTTTTCTTGAGTATTATTAGAATTTCTAGGTTATATGTCAAACATTTTCTGTAGCGGTTCTGTCATTTTATACTCTCTCCAGCAGTATGCCAGGGTTATGTTATTACCGATATTACTGATTTTTTTTTGTTTACCTGTTCTATTTGCTATTGATCAAGAAATTCCCAACATTCCACCTAACCATTGTAGAGTTTCTTTTTTTTTTTTTTTCCAGTTAGTTCGGCTAGTTTTTGCTCCCTGCATTTTGAGGCTTTGCGATTAGGTGCGTGGATTCTTAGGAGCACTTTGCCTTTTTCACGCCTTGTTTCTTGTGCTGTGACATGTGCTTCCTTGCTCTGTGCTGAAATCTGCCTTGTTACAATACAACTGCCCTAGCTTCTCTCAACTACAACTAGAATGTGCATTGCATATTTCTTCCCTTTCCTTTGCTGTTATCTGTGTATTTTCACTCAAATGAGGTGTCTTTTAAATAGCCTTGCTTTAAAAAAAAATTCTAGTATAAGACTCCAAGTTTTAGCCGGGCGGTGGTGGCGCACGCCTTTAATCCCAGCACTTGGGAGGCAGAGGCAGGCGGATCTTTGCGAGTTCGAGGCCAGCCTGGTCTACAAAGCGAGTCCAGGACAGCCAGAGCTGTTAAACAGAGAAACCCTGTTTCGAAAAACCAAAAAAAAAAAAAAAAAAAAAAAGACTCCAAGTTTTTTTCAAAATAATTTTTAATTGATTCTTTAGGAGTTTCACATCATACACCCAGATCACACCTCCCAGTCTCTCCATGTCCACCTCCCATCCTTGTGACTCCCCGTGCAAAAAACCAAACAAGTCCATGTACTTACTGGAACCTGTTCAAACTCTCAGTAGCCAGCCCCCTAAAGAAAACTGAGTCCTCCTCTACCTGCTCCGCGCCAGAAGCCATCAGCTGTGGAGAGCTACACTTTGACTCTCTCATTTTTAATGGAAGTATCTGGATTACTTACTTAAAAAGATATTGTTGATGAGGGTTGAACTGTGCATACAGTAGTGTATTATTTGATGAGTCTAAATGCACATACATGAAACCCTCCATAGTATCTAGAAAATGGACATTTTTCCCACCATTTGCCTTCCCCTGGGCTGCTTAGAAATTAATAACATCTACTTCTCTCCCCCAAGCAACTACTGATATTCTGTCATTATATATCATTTTGTATTTTTTTTTCAGGTCTGACTCCATAGCCAGGTTGGGCTCAAACCTGTGCCCTGTGTCCTGTGTCCATCTCCTATGTGTTGGTATTACAGGCATGCAATACAACATGGTCTGGTGTTTTCAATTTCTAAAGTCTTGTCTAAGTAGAACCATACCAGTTATTATGGGGGTTTTTATCTTCTTTTTTCATCACAGTGATTTTGAAATCTGTCCATGTTGGGTACCATGAGAGCGCAGTACATAGTACACACAACAGCCAAAAGAGGGCATTGGATCCTTTGGAACTGGAATTACAGACAGTGGTGAGCCACCATGTGGGTGCTGGGAACCAAACCCTTGTCCTCTGGAAAAGCAACCAGTGCTTTTAATTGCTAAGTCATTGCTCCAGCCTCGAGAGTAAATATTTTTAAGTTTGATGATGTGCAAATATGTTCATGAATTATTTTTAACTATTTATGAAACTAACTTGCTTAAGACATAAGATTTTCTCCCACATTTTTCCTAGAAGTTTGAGTTTTAAGTCTCTGTCCCATGTAAGTTAATTTTTGTGCAGGGTATAAGGTAAATATTTATTTTTCTCCATAGAGATATTTTGTTGATTTAGCACTATCTCCCTCACCTCCCCCGCAAAGACATCCCATCTCCCCCACTGGCATATCTTATTTTGTCAAAAATCATTTACTGCCTTTCTGTAGAGACAAAACTATGCAGGTGTTATGGGTTGACTTTAAAATTCACCCACAGGTGCACTTGTTGGAACAGTGGATTCTCAGCCACCAGAACTATTTCGGTAAGTTATGGATACTCTAGACACGGATCCTCGGGTGGATGTGGGCTTCATGAGTACTAAACTAGCCCCACTTGCAGCCTGTCTGCTTCTTGATCCAACACAATGTTAGCAAGCCACGCTGCAATCTCCCACTGCCAGGAACCACACCAACATCCAGGCCTTCCAGCTGGACAGACTGACTGTCCTCTCTAAACTGCGTATCAAAAGAAACCTCTTCTCCATTGTTTCTGTAAGATATGTTGTGGCTGTCACAAGAAAAGTAATGAATACACAGATGTATTCAAATACTTTCTACATCTCAGTGGGTTATGTGAATAAAAGGGTAGGACATTAAAAGTAATAATTCATGTGGTTAGGAACCTCTGTTTTTTTTCTAATAAAATTTGCTTTGAATCATTTCTTTATGTCTATTTCAGAATGAATAAATTGATATCTATTGATCATAAAACACTTGAGTAGTCATATCCACAGAGTAGAAACAGAAATCATTCTACCTACATTAAATATGTGGGCGTTGTAACCATATGTAGTAGTTTAAACCTTTAATATAAGCACTTTGGAGGCAGAGACAGGCTGATCTCTCTGACTTGAAAGCCAGTCTGATCTACATAGAGAATTCCAGGCCAGCTATGACTACATAGTGAATTCTTGTAAACACACACACACACACACACACACACACACACACACACACACACACACA
>CAJQZJ010004381.1:16718035-16736958 GCA_907164525.1 Lophiomys imhausi | reverse complement strand
ACACACACACACACACACACACACACACACACACACACACACACACAATTTTCCTTAAAAAACAATCAGATGCATAGCACACATAAGAATCAAAATTTGACTTTCTGTACTCGGATAAGCCAATATTTATTTCTGTGATAAAGACATACACATAGAAAAGAAACCCAGTGGCTATGAAGAGAAAGATCTAAAAATTTAATGGCTATACAAGATGGCAATGAACAATACAAATTGAACAGTTTGGTTTTGACACTGTGGAATGTCATCACTCAGGTTAGAACAAAGCAACCATCACCCAACAGATACACACTGTATAGTAAGATCTACAGGCAGTGGGACTGATACTGTAGGACCCCTTCCTCCATACAGAGTGAATTGCGGTCCAACAGCTCAACTGTTCATCTTCTGACAGTGTAGAACTTTGAGAATTACAGTTGTAGTTTTGCAAAGCACCCTCTCTTTGATAACTTCCACTGATTAAAAATAAAAATCATGGAGAGATCATGCGTTCTTCTTAAGCCTCCTTTCTGCTTTTGTAATTTGACAGTTTAAAACAAATAACATTAACCCAGTCAACACATCCATAACAAATAAAAACACATTTCTGAATAGGCTGGAATGAAATGATTTCCATGGACAGAGACTACAAGGAACATATTTCTTGGCTTGGTCCTAAAGGAATAGGGAAGTAGTTTATCTGCCCATGATGAATCTGGTGGCCCTGGTGCCTGTGTTGGACCCACAGCATAGGTGTGAAGAGACAGACCACAGGACTGATGTTGTGACTAGCTGTCACATGGTGATGCAGCCTATTCACAAGGTCCACAGCCACAGGGGGATGTGGAGATCAGATCTCTGCAGCTGCTTTGAGTGTTGGTCTGCATACATAAGTTTTCAGAAAAGTGTGGGATACACGAAGCGATGAGAGAGCAGGATAGGACCTAGTGGCTCCACAGCTCAGTGACTAAGGAGCTGGCCATTTCCTTCAGATAATGAGGGTAGCGCGGCCTTTATTTAACCCCTGGCCGTTGGAAACAACATCTCTTCTTTTTGTTCACAATCAGAGTTCTGATACATCTTCATGAATTCTTGTTGCAATTTTTTTTTTAAACTCAACTCTAAACATATTCTTTAGGAAACCTCCCAGCTGAATCACTCACAGATGCAGCCCCAGGAAAACAAGTGTTCTCTCTTTATTGTCACTTCCTTTCAGAATTGAAACAGCACAGTCCCCACTGTGAACATGGCCTCTTAGTACAGCACACACGCCTCACCTCTCTCTAGCACCCGAAACACTGGGCCTTAGGTTAATGTACACTTTTCAAAACTCTCTCTCTCTTTTCAGCCAAAAGTGGGTCTATTTACCAAGGTGTTAAAGACAGTCATGTTTTAAAGAAGTTTCAGACAAGGATAAGCCCTACCTTGACTTGTTATGTAGGAGGTGAACACTTCGAAAGCATGAGTTCCAGATTTGGGTGTGTTGGGCTCAGATTACTACTAGTACATGCAAAGCAATATTACAACCAAGTAGCTTAAATTTCTACAAAACCCAAACAATGCAGCATTAGAAGGCTTTTACTAAGGTGCTTCTTAATGTTTTTAATGGAATGTGTCAGACATATATTTACAACAAATACGGATACATAGGCATACACAAACATGGACACATTCCTGTACAGCTTATGTTTTAGATACTTAAATGCTTGTATAAGAACCACATGGGGAGAAACAAAGATTTCCCACTTCAGCTCCCTGAATTGATGAAAATCAACTAACTCACAAACATTAAAATATTTCATTTTCATATAAAATATCTACAAAAATAGATAACATTTACAAAAACCAGATAGTATTTCCAGTTTTCCTTAGTAATTATGCACTCAGTCCCTTCTGCCTCCTTTTTTTTTCTCAGAAGGTGGCCATCTCCAGCAAGGAACGCTTGAACAGCTGAGCGTTTCTGGACAGGTCTGTTACTTGGTGCACCATCTCCTGCAAGGCGGTAGTGCTGGGGTAGTGGAGGGCAGCCATCTTGGTTGCCATCACTATTGTCTTGAGCTGTTCGCAGAGCTGGTTGCTGGAGTTCCTGACTTTGTTGCGAATGTCCTGGGCAGCCACCTGCCTTGTCAGAGTGTCTCCAATGAACACCAGTTTGTGTGCACTGAGAATGACAAACTTGCTGTGTGCCACAAAGATTCGTGGGGGCTGGGCAGAGCTGACACAGCTGAAGAGGGCATCAATGGCGTTGAGGAGGGATATGAAATGGGTCTCACATTGGTCATAGTAGAAGCAAAGCAACTGCCTATCCTGAGCACCCACACTGTTGTTTGTGGTTGGGAGACTCTGTGAGGGCTTCCATTTGGAAATGTCATTCTCCACGGGCTTGGTGATTTCTTGTTCCAACAGCTGGAACTGACTTAGCTGAAAGGAAGATAAGAGATTTCATTAAGCACAAGACATGCATTGTAAAGAGAAAGAAATGTGGGCATGGAGTCAAAAGATATCAACTTCATCCTGAATAGATGTCAGGTACTTAGGAGCCATGAGACCTTGCCCAGGTCGCCTTGCTTCCTAAATTGTACAACATGGACACTGGGAAGCTGATTCCCCAAGGGATCCTCCAGCCTAGAGCTTCTGTTATGACACCATTTGTTTCTTTTGCATTCTGACTGGAAGGTAACAATTTCTATGCCATTAATGAGGGTTGAATAAAATACTATTATTCACAAAGTAAACATTACTATTATTCCAAAGAACTTGAAATAATGTTTGGTGAATTGTAGGCTCCATGTAAATGTTTTTTAAATATTGAGAGGCAGCAAGGGAAAACCAGATGTAGTGACCTTTCTGTCAAATGAATCACCAATAGTTTGCTACTTCCTGGACAAGGCCCTGCCTCTCTCTTCAGTATGGGAAACTCATGAAGACTCTCTCTGTAGTGAGAATTTTGTAATTTTGGTTTCTTTAAAAAAAAAAAAACAATAGTATAAGAATGTTTTCATTTTAATCCCAGGCATGGGAATATGGGGCTGCTTTGCAACAGCTGACTGTGATTTGCCTCGAGCTCTGACAGGGGCGTAATTTTGCCAGTCACAAGTAATTTCTGAGACTGTGTGATGTTTGGAATTCTGGGGAGTCTTCAGAGTATATATAGATGCCAGAGCCCTGATAGGTGTTGCTGGTTAGTGGTTGGATGTTGTTGGCTGCAGTTTGTTAAGTAATTGTGTGCAAAGAAGAAACAAGATATCTTGACAGTTAATATCAAACTTGCTCTAAAGAGCTCCAGACCCCAACCAGCAGGAACTGGTCTAACTGTATACATTATGATCCTTTACTATTCTTAGAAATCCACACTTACTTACAGAAAAGGACACAAGAAAGAAATATGAGCAGTCTAGCACATTTTGTAGTGTGTGTGTATAGGTCAGAGGACAGTTCATGAGAGATGGTTCTCCTCTGTTGTGTGGTTTCTGTAAATCAAACTCAGTCAGGCACAGGCTTGGCAGCAAGTGTCCTTCAGCGTAAGATGGTTCAGTAACCTTCTCAGTGGTCTGAGTATCAGCTTTCTTGATGCTGTCATTAGCACCCCTAACTGGACTGCTATTTCAAATTGAAACGATAATTTCTAGCTATCTTACTAAGAATTCCTGAGTTTGGGGCTCAGTTAATGTGTCACTGTAATTCAGGCTGAGTCAGTACAGGGACAACCTCATCCTGCTTCCCTGCTGAGAAGTGCATAGTCAATTTTTGTATCTGACAGAATCTACTTAGTCCTCAGGAATTACCTTAGATTCTGCTAGTTCCCTCAAACTCTGCTGTCTTACTGTAAGCACAGTAGATATATGGTGGTGTTCCAATATTATTTGATAATAATGAATTTGATTTCAAATCACGTGTTCATAGAAGGCAGTACTTTCTCATTTTATAGAAAGGAACTGAAGTTCTGGTCCGTTATATGATGCTCAAGTCCACACACATGTTGGCCTGAAAGCAAGGGTTTGAACCAAGGTTTCCTAGAGTCCTCTTGTCACTTCATGTTGTGGTGTGCCATTTCATTTCATCTTAAAGGGTGTATACATCTTTAGTTCGCTTCTCTGTTTTCATGTCCTTGCCTGCTGTACTCAACAAACCTTTGAGTGAATGTCCTCCGCTCAGAGCCCTTGGTAAATGGACTTGGACAGGCCTCACAAACATTGGATCTTTCCCTTTGACTCCTAGTCTGGACAATGCCAAAGACAGGTAGAGGGATGAAGTTGAGGGGAAAGTTATAATCAAACTCTCTTGGGAATTTGATAAGCACGGCTGACCACTCTCTAAGGAATCCCAGATGAAATGCCATCTGCAGGAAAAGCTTTGGAGCTGAGCATGTGGCACACACCTGCATCCCCAGCACTCAAGAGGCTGAGGCAGGAGAATACCATGTTTGAAACCAGCCTGGGCTACATAGTGATAACCTATCTCAAAGTATTACATAATACAGAAAAGTTCTATAGAAAGGGCTTTGAGTAGCCATTTATGAGTTTTATAAAGTTAGATGGGAACCGAGTGAGGAGGTGACTAGAAAAAATGTTGGATAGTAGAGGAGAATGAAGCAGATATTGAAAGAGAACCAAGAAAAAAAAAAACAAGGAGAATAGATAGCCCTTGTTCCTTTCAGTCTTGGCTACATCTTCATTCTCCTGAATTCCCTTACTATGGACTCAGTGGAAAACCAATTAGCTTGGTCCAGCCTGACTGGGTCTTGAGTCTTGAGACCAAAAGCCTTAACCTAAATGGTCCTAATATATTATTTATTAACAGGCACAGGCTGATCAAACCATGCCATTTGGATGGAATCCAGGCATATTCAGCTGTAGTCACAGGCCACACACCTTCACTTTGTTCTTATGTCCTGTGTTACACCTGGGACTTCTTCATGCCAGTGTGCTGGCAGGTCCCCTGTCTTTTGAGGCTATCTACTCCTTACTAAGCGCCATCCACTCTTTACTAAGCGGGAAGTAAATAAGTAAGCCCTTCCCACCCCAAGGAGCCTTCGTTCTGTTTGAGCTCACCTGATGATGCTCCAGCTGCGCCTTGCTCTGCTTGATGATGTTCTCTTTTTCCAAGAGCTCCTTCTGCTGTCTCTCAAACTCCTCCTTGCCCTGTTGTTTTCAACACATAGACCATATTACCTCCTTGCTCTGAGTCACTTACGTTAACAGCGTCATTAACAAGGTGCACTCAGACCCTCATTGGCCACTGGCCACTTCCCTCACACCCAGTTAGACACTGTAAACCACAGACAGGAACTTCTGGATTTACTAGAGAGACAGGCTGAAAAGTAAAGCCTGTTTCTTTAATTTTTCTTTACTACCGCCATTGCTGCTCTTTCTAGCTGGAGAGTGTCCCATGATCCTTTTCACACTCTCTTAAGAAGCATTATCTTTTCATGGTTCTTTTTTAATGAATTATGTGTGAACCATGAGCTTTCAAACAAAGGTTAAGAAATGGTGCATATTTCACTTCCAATTTCTTTGAATGTCCCGTGTCTCTCTCTACCCCTAGTTAGTATTCTCCAGTGTGCAGCTTCAGAAGACCAGTGAGATGAATGTTAAATGCCTTCATCTAACCTAGGCCATTCTTCAGCATGAACTGTGGCTCAGTTGATCCTTTCTACTCTCTTGCACTTGGGGGCTTTCAGAATTTTAACAGTTTCCAGTATAATTCATGACTCTCAGTCAAATGGAAAGGAATGGCAGAATAAGACTAAGCCAAGTACTAAGGAATAGATTATGGTAGAGCGTTGGAATTATTCAAAGCGACAGGGAAGCTTTCAGGATCCCAGTTAACTGTGGAACTAGCACAATTTATACTTATAGGAAGCAGCTTGCAGCAGTTAACATATGCAGGTCAAACTGTTGGCTAACTGGCAAATGATTATAAATTCTCTGCATCTGATGGAGCTATGCATGTAAGCAGTTAATATCTCTCTCTCTGTCTCTCTCATCCTGGAGCAGTGGTTCTCAATCTTCATAATGCTGCAGCTCTTTAATACAGTTCCTCATGTGATGGTGAACCCAACAATACAATTATTTTCATTGCTACTTATAACTGTAATTTTGCTACTGTTATCAGTCATGATGTAAATATCTGTTTTTCTGATGGTCTAAGGTGACCCCTGCAGAAGGGTTCTTTGATCACCCAAGGAGTTGTGGCCCACTGATTGAGAACCACCGGCCTAGGGAGTACCTTGGAAACTCTCTATGTACAGATATTTCCAACAGTTTTTTTTCCTTAACAGTAGTATATTTTAAAATTTATTTCTGTTATGATGTTCAGTGGAACTGTACCATAAAACACAAATAGAGGAAGAATTCATACTATGACCCGTGGACCCAGTAGTCTACATTGATGAGTCTCCTCCAGTTTGCCCTGGGATATATCAATGAGATTTAATACGACCCTTTGAGTTAATGCTTTCTAAAATAAAATTAAGGCCCAGGGAGGTTCAATAAAGTGACTGAACAATTTTTGTACAATCTCACCCTCAGTTTTCACAACACTTGGACTAGCATTCAGCATGGTTTGTCGTTTGGCTGTCCAGCCTTACAGACATCCACCCTGGGGTCCCTGAACGTGAGTGTGGGTAGCTGATAGGTCTGCTGTCCTTACCTGTAGGTGGACATAATCATAATCATCCATCCAACTGCTCTCGGAACCATCACTGCTACTACAGTCTGGTGTCTGGTCCTTGCCCAGAGTGGGAGGTAATGGCTTACTGTGGACCTGGGCCTTGTAGTCACCAGGGCGCAGTGGCTGTATCTGGGAGCCACTATGCGTGTACTCGCTTGAGTTCACGATGCTGTCAGGCCCATTCTTCAGATGGGAACTTCCAGGGCCTGCTCTAAAGAGGGTCTCAGCATAGGTGCTGATGGTGGTGGTCAGTTGCTTGACATCGTCTGGCACTGTCTTGGCGACCATCACAAACCGGTCCAGATCATCACACTTATTTGGGGGCTTATTGATAGCTAGGATATTTAGGGACCAGCTGCATTCATTCAAATCATGGCTGGTTTGGCTTAGAATCTGGTGGGAATCTTCTACTCTTTGGAGTTCCCGCTTCATTTTGTTGTGGAGGACCAGTTCTGGGAGGCAGGAGGCATTAGCTGAAGCTCCCTTGGCAAAATGGAGGTATTCCCGTAAAAACAGCTCCACCTTGTCCACCGCGGCGCGGATCGCATTGATGTGTCTTTCCATGTACCCATAACCTCTCCAATCAGTGACGACCAGTGACATGAGGCTGCAGACACCCATCTCCAGGGTCTGCTGGAGCCGATAGAGCTTCTCAATGGCTGTGTCTGGGTCCAGTAGGAGCCTTTTGTCCTGAGATGGGGATGCGGACACTGAGGACTCCTTTGAGGAGGTGGAAGATGTGGACATGTTACTCCTGGTACTGCCAGTGCTGGAGACAGACAGGCGGTTGGTCCTATCTACCATGTCCCGAGAGACCTTGGCATCTGCTGGGTTGTGCAAAGGGACATCGTAAACACCGTCTCTTTCCTCCAGACTTGCTTTTTCACTGGTTTCTGTTGGTACCTCCAGAAACTGAACTCCTCGAGGAACGTCGTATGCATCACTATGAGTGCCCCCAGGCTGTCCCAGGCGAGAGGGTGGGTGGTTCGGGGAAAGGCTCTGGTGTCTTCTTGCCATTGGTTCACCTGCAGCTCCTGGAGCATCGCAGGTGAATTTGTTGTGAAGGTCCTTCCCTGCTGTATTGGTGCTGGTTGGAGGGATGTCATAAACCCCCTCGGGTCTGGTATCTGGCCTTCCATCTTGTTTCATCGGAGGAGGGAAATCATATTCCTTTTCCCTAAGCCCTGCCTCATCTCTGCAAGCTGATGGTGGAATGGCATAGACCTAAAAAGTCAGGAAAAAGCCAATTTATTTGTCCAGCTGGATCTTGGATGGAGGCAGAAAATGAATAGCCCATGAAGGTGTGGTCCAGAGTTCACAGACCTGTTCACTAGATCTTCTTCCTGTCTCCTCCCATCACTTACTAACTTCAGATGTTTCCCAAGGTGCATCTTGCTCCTTAGAGGATGTGGGCCCTCATCCTTACACACAGGCATCCTTTACTATTCTCAGTGCTGGTTTGGGTGTAGAGCCCTCCTAGCTAAGTTGCTCACTACTGGGTTGCAGTTTCATGTTCCCAACCATTTACTGATTGTCCTACCCAGGCTGATCCATGCTGAGAGACAGAAGACATGATATGGTAGGCCAAGGGACCTGTGTTCTTTTCTTGGCCATCAGACCATGTGTGTGAAGCTCCCTGAGTCTCCTTCGTATTCAGATGCACAGTTCCCTATCTGTCCAGCAAAGCTAACTACTCGAAGTGCACGTATGCCCAGAAGATAACAGAAAATCAACTGAGCTACCTTTTATGTATGGACCAAGGAAGTTGTAGAGCCTTCTAGAAATATGGGATGTGGTAGATACTGCCAAACCGAACTCACTATCTGCCCTTGCACTTGACTCTCATTACTGACATCTCTTTATTTTAGGGGATGTAATTTGTAATTATAAATGCTTCCTTCTTTTCCTTGCTTCCTCCCCTCTTTCTCTTTCTTCTCTCTCTTCTTCCCTCATGAAGATGTTTTTTTTCCTGTTAGTATATGCTGCTCTTGTTTTATCCCAACAAACCAACACACATACACACATGCACACACACACACACACACACACACACACACACACAGGCACACACCCATACACATAGAGATCCTCATCCATATAATGTGCTTTCCCAGTTCACTTACCCCTTGGGTAGGGGGAATGTCATATACCCCTTGAGGTTTTATCTCTCCCACTGGAACTGAAAACACAGGGCCTTTCACAGATGAAGGAGGGATGTCATAAACCTGAAGAGGGACACTTGAGTTACCCAGAATGGAAATGTCATCTACCACTCACTTCTCTTGCTATTGTTTCCTTATGAATTTATTTATTAGGTCATATATAGACTTGGTCTTCGGCATCATTCTATGCCATTAGGGGTTTATGAAAGTTTTCTTTATAAATCTCGCATTCTTTTAAAAAAATGTTTATTTACTACTTCAAGTGACCATCACAGTGACCCCCTCCACCCCTCCCAGTCCCACCCTCCTACCCTCCCATCCTACTCCTCCAGAGTGGGGTGTCCCCACACATCAGTCCCCCGCCCCAGTTCAGCGGTCACATGAGGGCCAAGAGCCTCCTCACCTACTGGGGGCCTACATGGCAGCACCACTAGGGCAACGTGTCTCATCAACAAAGTCTGTGTTCCTGTTTCTTTTGCTGTGTTGTACAATAGTTATCCTGTACTATATGGCTAAAATCCAATTATAAGTGAATAGATGCCATGTGCTTCTTTCTGAGTCTGGGTTAGTTCACTCAGGATGGGCTTTTCTAGTTCCATCCATTTGGCTGCAAATTGCATGATTTCCTTGTTTCTGATAGCTGACAGTTTCATATTTAGGTTAAATATGAAAATGATCTTACGTGAACTATGTGCTTGCTCTATAATCCAGAACATTTAAATTGCACATTTTCAGAAATAAAATTACAAACTGATAAAGCAAACAAGAAATTTGTCAGATAAAAGACTAGACTTTCTGATACCGCAAACCTAGAGAACACAATTTAAGTAACACTGACTAAAATGGTCCCTGGACAGGGAGCTCAGAGCTCCATATTATGAGGTTGTGACTGGTGTCCCTGTTCTCCTGTATGGTCCTGAAGAGATGCTGCCCCCAAAGCCAGCTCCTCTGGTGATGTTCCCATCGCATACCCCTTGAGTGGCGAAGGAAGGAGGGACATCGTAGACATCCTTTTGGTATCTGGATGGGTACTCATACACATAGCCATGGTCTGACCTCACGGGGATGATCACCTGTGGGTGAGAATATACGGATATGTCAAATCATAGCCCCAAGTCCTCAGCATACCTACTGGCCTGTAAGCAAGCATACTTACCTAATCAATCCCCCATAGAGAGGAAAGAAAGGAGAGAAGAGGAAGGAAGGAAGAGAAGAGAAAAGGGTGACAGGGAGAGAGAAAAGGAACAAACATGAAGATATAAGAATAGGAAGGAAAGGTCTAAAATATCTTTATTTCCTTTCCTAAGAATTTTCCTAAAATCCTATCAGAGTTCATCAGTAGGGTCTCAATATCCTATATCCAAGGAAACACGTTTAAATTATGAAAGTCAGGCTAGAGAGAGGACTCAGCAGTTAAGGGCACTTGCTCTTACCGAGGACCTGGGATTGGTTCCCAGAACACACATGGTGGCTCACAACCATATGCATCTCTGGTCCTAGGGGCACTGATGACCTCTTCTGGCCTCCAATGGAACCAGGCACATATGTGGTGTATACACATCTACATACACGCAGGCAAAACATTCATGCACATACATATAAAATAAAAATAAATTATGAAAGTCTTAGCTGATCCTTTTGGAGTGGCCAAAGCACAGTTTTTACAAGGCTCCAAAGCTTTTGTGAAGTACATAATACAAATAGTTTGGCCACTTAAAATTCCTCTCATACCTTCCCCAGTATGCCTCTTTATTTGAAATAAATATTGTTGTGATTATACCTGAAATTCCACGGGTTACCCCTAGTCCTTCCACAAAGCCAGTGCTGAACACTCCTGTTCTTATAACTGCCTGGGAGACTTCACTCTAATTTATGAAACAAAGGAAACAGTGTCTACAGGAGATCCATTCCAACATCCTTGGATGCTCAAGTCCACGGGCTATGGTGTTTTGCATGTAACCTCCATCTATCATCTGGCACACTTAAAACCCTCTCCAAATTACTTCATGGTCTACAATGCTTTACAAATACTAAGTAAAAAGGTGGTATACAGTATTGTCTAGCAAACGATGTCACAAGTCTACACATGCTCACTGCAGATGCAATTCTTTTCTAAACAGTTTTGACTTGCAGCTGGTTGCCTCCTCTGATGTGGAACCAGTGCCACAGAGAATGAACTGTACTGGTGAGGAAGCCCTCAGGACTCTCAACCTTGACGTGTCCTAACTGCCAATCTCTAACCATTTCCCCATTTCCACTAGTGAAGCAAATATCCACCCATGTCCAGTGGGTGTCAGATGTCAGATTCACTCACCATGGACTCTGGCCTCTGGAGCCAAAGTTAGCAGACTGAATGTTATGTAGTGGGCTAGCCTGCTGACTTTCCATCTTCCCTCCCTCCCTCCCTTTCTCCGTGTGTGTATGTGGATGCACTCTCTGATATGTGCACATATGGAGGGTAGCAGTTGACCAACTCCATGTATCTTTTTCTATTTCTCTCCAGTTTAGTTTATGGAGACAGGGTCTCCTCACTGACCTCGAGCTCACCACTTGGTTAGACTGGCTGACCTGTTAAGCCCCGGGATTTGCTCGTCTCCATGCCTATACCAGCACTGGGGTCATAGGCATGTGCTTTTCCGTGTGTGTTAGGGATCGGAACTCAGGTCCTCACTTATGTATGGCAAGCACTTCCTCCACTGTAGGCTCCTATGTTCCTAGCTATGTATTGATTGGTAGTTCTCAGCAGGGTAGAGACAGTTTTTCGACTTAATTCCTTTAGTCTTCTCAGGGCTTGAAAATTGCCCCAGTCTTATTTTTGCCTGAACCACCCACCCCACCCCCCGTAGGTCCCAAACCATTAACAGTGTCCATGTCAAGAACTGCTCACCATGTCTTTCAGAAGCTACACCGAAAATCAGGAGCTGTCTGTTCCTGGGAGGCCCTCATCGTCCAATGTGAAAACTCTGGCGTCAGACTGCCTACAAAACTATGTGAAAAATGTTCCCCGTCCATCTCAAGCTGAACTGAGTGGAACACAGCCAAGTGCACCAGTGTCCATACCCCAGGGGCTCTAAAACCTCCCTGTTCAATTTTGTTTAAAATGCCCGATGCTTCCAGTTGATTATTTCTTACACTGAAGGTAAAAGAGATTAGTATGCAGTGAACATTTCCATCTAGTCTCTCCATTGTCTCCGGTTTAGAAAAGTGCTTTAAGTTTGTTGGCATGGAGTAACGGAACCATTTTATGAAGCAGCCATTGTATTGTGCACAGCAAATATTCCTTCATAAAGCAGGGGGGTGTTTGCTAAAGTCCTTCAATGCCCTTGCATGATTTTTTTTTTTTTTTGCACTTACCACCGTGCAGGAGAGACACGAAGCTCTTGTAGACTTTTTGTTTCTAGCTCTCTATCTAGCTTTGTAATAGAACCTGCTCACAAGCCAGCTTTTGTTGAGTGTGGCGGCGGCTTCAAGAATGAGTGCTGTGCAAAGCTGCCAACTCAGGGATGCGAAGTGAACTAGTGCTGGTTAAGCTGAAGTCCTGCCATTTCTCTTCATCTCGGAGGGCAGGGAGGAAGTGGGGGGGCAGTCCTGGTGTCTGAGTGTGGTGTTGGGAAAAGCAGGCAGGGTATGGCCCTTAGAGAAAGGGTCGGAGACCAAGCCATCTCTTGCCTTTGGGGCCGCTGCATGACACATACAGGCTTCTTGGTATTTACCATTCCACTTCCTGACAAACGTCACAGAACCCCAACTTGCTCTCTCTTTCTCATTTAGAGGATGCCTGTGGTCATCTGGTGTTTAAAACTCTGCATTCCAAACCAGTCATTTTTCCTTGTTTATGCAGTTAAAGAAACAGATGGTGAGACCACAGGAGGAAAAAGCCAATAAAATAAAACCTTCCCATCCCAGCGTTCTCGATGGTATGATCTAACTCACATGGATCCACCAATGACATTTAGTGACCCTTGTGGTAATTTAGGAAAGATCACTGAAGCTTTCTTCAGAGCTAGCTTCACCTCCACCCTGGCTAGCACCCCTTCCATGCCAGTTGTGTGTGCCCTCCTCAAGGGAAGGTGCTGGCCAGCCTGACCTTCAGGCTCTTTCTTCCTGCTTGACAGGAGCATACAAAAAGCACGCTATCTCCCCATTCAACCCCCTAGAACCACTGTCCTTCAGGCCAAGAGACACACCAAGATCTGACTAAGATAATGAGTTTGAAGAATTCTCCTGGGTATTACTGAAATCACTACACAAGGGCATTTTCAACCTAATTTCTCAATGAAATCAAGTCAGGTTTTTCATGTCCCTTTTCTCTCTGCTTGTTTTTCTTTTCTGAATTCCTTTTATTCTATGTACTTATTTATAGTTACAAAGGCTTAGCCCTAGGAATTACCAAGATGACCTCTTAATTCATTACTGCTTCCCAAGGAGCTATGCTGTGAGGTAGACTGGGGTCCTGGAGGCCCACAGCTACAGCAGCTGCCTCCCTGATTATGATTACCCTATGAAGGATCTGCATGGTCACATGTGGATTTGTCTCTGTCCTGATGAGGAATCCTGTCTTTGTCAACTAATCAGAAAGTTCCCAGGAGAGCTATGGAGCAGGGAACAAGCTGTAATCACTTGGTTCTTTTCTTCATTTCTTTAAAAAAATTTTAAAAACATCTCTAATTAGTTGGTATATGTGTGGGTGGTGTACACATACGCTATGTGTGTGTATGTGTGTGCATATATGCATGTGGGGATGTGGTGTGTTATACGTATGTGTATGTGTGTGGTGTGTGTGGGGCATGTATGTGTGTGTGTGGGGCTTATATGTGTATGTGTATATAAATGTGTATATGGGCCAAAGACTGATGTCAGGTGTCTTCTCAACTTCTTTAAACTTTCTTTTTAATTTAAGAAAAGATTCACACAGTCTGTTTAACATGTCAGGGTTCTACTATCACTGGGTGTGACCATACACACCTGTAGCCCTAGTACTCACGAGGTTGAGCCAGGAGGGATTGTTTGAAGTCAACTAGGGTACATAGAAGACTGTCTCAAAAACAAAATCAACAAACAAAACAAAAAGAAACACTCTTCTCCCAAATAAAACCTCCCCCCACCTCCCCCTGCTTAAGTATATCATAGTTTTTTTTAAGAGGCTTGAAGAACCGGTTAAACTTTTAGCTATGAAAGCCAAATCTCTGCTGCTAAATGTTTCACATTAAAATTCTCTATGAAAATAAGGGTTTGAAAACATTTAATATTTTTTAGGTATGTGTCCATGGGCACCCAGCATCCTCAGAAGCCAGAAGAAGGTGTCAGCTCTCCAGGAACTGGAGTGGTGGACAGTTGTGAGCCACCGTGTAGATGTTGGGAACTGAGGCTGGCTCCTCTGCCAGGGCAGCCAGGGTTATCTTAGTCATCTTTCCAGCCCTCATCTTATTCTTTGAGATCGGGTCTATCGCTGAACCTGGTGCTCATCAATCCAGGTATGCGGCCTGAGAATGAACTTGTAATCTGACTGTTTCCACCTTCCCAGTTCTAGGATTACAGGCATAACTCATGTTTGGATTTTACACGGGCGCTAGCGTGTAAAGTCCTCAGGCGGGCATGGCAGGCACTTTACTGACTGAGCCAGCTCAGTAGTTATCCATTGCCATGTTAATGGGGTTCAGTATGATAGTCTCATACATGCACATAATATACACTGACTGTAAGCATTACAAGCCAAGAGTTCATTGAATCAGACTCTAGGGCTGGGCCCTGGCAGGGAGAATGAAAAGACCTAGGGTATGCTAACCCTCTAATTAATGCGTTTACCTAAAAAACGAGGAAAAAGCTCAGCTGTGCTGTCTTGCACTTCAGTAGTGTCTGACTCTCCCTGCATGGAGCCTGAGAGCCGACTGCAGGGGCTGCTTTTGAAGATGTGTCTGACACAGGCTGGCTTTTGTAACTGTAGGTTCTGGAGCCACACATTTAACAAATTCGGTGTGTGTGTGTGTGTGTGTGTGTGTGTGTGTATGTGTGTATGTGTGTGTGTGTATGTGTGTGTGTGAGTGTGTATGTGTATGTGTATGTATGTGTATGTGTGTGTGTATGTATGTGTGTGTGAGTGTGTGTATGTGTGTGTGTATGTATGTGTATGTGTGTGTGAGTGTGTGTATGTGTGTGTATGTATGTGTATGTGTGTGTGTGAGTGTGTGTGTGTGTGTGTGAGTGTGTGTGTGTATGTGTGTGTGTATGTGTGTGTGTGTGTGTTCATGAAAACAATTTGCATCTATGCTGAGCACATGCCAACTTCCATTCCTTTGTCATTCTCTCCTAAATAATACAGTCTCACAAGTACGTGCACAGCATTTAATTTTATCAGGTTTTGTTAAGTTACCTACAGATGATTCAATACCTGCATGTAGGTTATACGAGCATTATGCCATTTTCTCGAAGGTCTTTGGAGGTCCTGGAATGAATTCCCAGAGATTACAGAGGGGTCTTTTTACTTTCATGATTCATGATTTGGAGAGTCGTGCACACTGGTGTTAGAAGAAAGGTCTGTTTGGATAGCAGAGGGCTAGAGTCTGTGGGTAGGAGGAGAGAACCTTGGAGCCCTTTGCTGATGTTTCCACAACCAGTTTGCCTGGGCTTGTTCCATAGGAAAGCAAGGACCTTGCATTCAGTTGCCTGAAGGCCCTGCAAATAGATGCAGAGGAGAAACAGCCAGATTTCTGTACTTGGGAGACAGCGCAATGCTATTAAAAGGTAGCAGCCATGCAAGTGTTCAGCTCAACTACTGGGCTATGTTGTCAGATTTTGCATGATTTCAGAAGCCAGAAGTATAGAATTCTGGTTTGCAAAATTGGCTCAAAATTTTAAAGCAATGTGTCGGCTGAATAAACCACATCTCTGGCCCCTAGGCTGCCTGGCTTGCTTTCACCTGGTTTCTTTCTTTTCTTTTCTTACTTTTTTCTTTTCTCTCTTTCTTGTTTTTTGTTTTTGTTTTTTGTCTATGTATTCTTTCCCCTTCTTGGGACCTTGAAAACCCCAAGTATTGGCCAGTACCGTCTCTATCAAGACCCAAAGGCTCTGCTTTCCCTAAATGCCCTGAACACTCACATCTGCACCTGCTTTGTGTGGTCAACTATATTCCCTTCCCTTATTTCAGATTTTATTGTGTTTTCAGAGCCAAGGCAAATGCCTCTCTCTCAGGAAGCCTTCCCTAGACAGACAAATTACCCCTGTCCTTGTAATACCCCAAGTACTTTATCTGCACCTTTGACGGGGCAGGTGACTTATGGTTTGACTCTCTCAGTGCACCTCACGTGTTTTCTTAGTATGTTGGCACCATTTCTTATCCATCTATATATAAGCAGCAGGGCCTACTACTGTGGCCTGGATGAGGCAGATTTTAGGCAAGATGGTTGTAGGAGGATAGTAAGTGATGTCTGGCTGCATAGAATAAGCTGAATTTCCAGGTCAGCCAAGCTCTGGAGTGAGTAGCACCCCCAGGCTAAAAGGCAGGACTCATATCAGCCATGGTGATGGTGAGCACGTGAGAAGGCCAAGAAAAGGTAAGTGTTCAGTGTTCGTGAGGGCTAGTAACCACTGACAAATGTACCAGCCGATGTGCTGGGAGAAAGAAGGCAGCATACTCTGCTATATCTTCAGAAGGAAAACATAATGTACAAGAGTAAAGCACTGTGCTTCGGTTCCTAGGCCATGAGATACCCTCCTTTCATAAGAACTGCATACCAAAGGCTGAAAAGCTCAATGGCTCTAAAGAAGGAAACAGCTGATGGCATAAGCTGGGGGTAGGGAGAGCTGGACCGGTCTGTGCTTCTGCTACTTAGAAGTCATGAGAACACGAATAAGGCTGTGGCCAGACTGTAGGCCCTCAGGTGCAGGACATAGAAAAGCCTAAGTTTACATTTACATGTGCCAATGAGGCTGGCAGATAGAAATGAAATCCTCTCTGGAGGTAGAGAGCATGTCCTAGACTTCAATTTAATTAAAAAAAAAAAAAGAAAATGAAACAAAACAAAAAAACTCCAGAGATCTAAATGACCTTCCAAGACACCCAGAGGACCAGCACCGCAGGAGATAAGGTGACAGCGACTGGAGGAGAGCCAGTTCTTGCTTGCTTGGTCGTAGGGATATAGTCCGTCTCTTAGTTCAGAGATTTCAAGGCTGTTTGCCTTCAAAGTGTTTCGTGATTAAACACGAAGATAAAACAAAAGTCCCTAACTTCTATGTTTAAGTTAGATGAAAAGAAAGTCATCTTTACCCATGTGTAAAGTATTGAAAGGGAGGCCAAGAGGCTCTGGGAACTTCAAAGCAAAGCCACCAATGACAGGGGACTTCACCTCTTAACAGGCACCAGCAGAGTCACCCAGGTAATTATTTTATCAGTATTGCCTACGGTATGGTGATTGTCGTCAACACAGGTCAAGGTGCTCCAGTGGAAAGCCCCGGAAACAGGAGTGCTTTCGTAGTTTTGAGAGTTGAAGGCCTTTCCCGAGGAGAAGGGTGATGAGGTCCCCTATGCTCAGGACACGTGACTGAATTTCTCATCAGTGGGAGACAACAGGCTAACCCTTGTCAGGAGTCTCTCACCAAGAAGTAGGGCATGGAGCCCGCTCTCTGCAATGTGTTTAACGAGCAAAGTCATGCCCTGGAGATAACCTGTCACATGATGTCACTGGGACCAAGGCCTCATCAAGTCCTATCTGGGCTGTATCTTCCCTTGGGTATCTGCCTCACCTCCCTAATACAGAGCTGGGGTTAGGAAAACTTCAGCCTCTCAGCTGTCTGCTGCTCGCTCAGTGGAGCACTTTGTGAAGCAGGAAGGAAGTAACCGTTTACCATTCCTAAAGACAAGTTCCCCTTATCTCCCCAAATCCTCAGGCTCTCCCGTGTCTCTCTATCCTTCCTCCAGTGCAACATCCCTACCCCTTCCCTGCTTCCTCACACTATCAGCAGCCACGAGGGACAAAACAGCGGAAGCTGAAAAGTTGATCTCATAGAAGCTGAGAGGAACAGAATGATGATTGACAGAGGGTGGAGAATGGGTGGGGACAGGGGTGTGCAGAGAGCATGGCAGATGTAGACAGGCATCCAGTTGGATAAGAGAAAAATCTAAAGTGCTATATCACAGAAATGTAACTGTAGTTGGCAAGCATTAATTGTGTATTTCAAAATAGCTAGAAGAGAGGATTTCAAATGTTCCCAAACACCAGAAAATGGCAAATGTTTGAGTTTATGAACTGACCAATCTACCCTTATCTGATCAAGTATAGAAATAGCCCGTAAATATGTGCAATCACTATGTACTATTTTTAAATAATGTAAATGTGATATATACACATGCACAATAGTATAAAGCTGATATGTACATATGGTACAGAAAAATATTTTGAGTAAGAAAGAATTGAGTGGAGTGGAGAACAGACATGGAGATGGGCTGGAAGCATAGGACACTTCAAAAGTGTTGCTCATATGCTGGCTGTTCTCTACTCTATCATTTGTTTATATATTTACAATCTACCTACCGCCCTACCTGCCAAATCTTGTATATATCAAAAAAGTAGAGTTGGAGATGTAGCTCAGTGGTGGGGTACTTGTCTAGCTTGTGCAAAGCCCTGTGTTCTGTTCTTAGCACTGTCAAAAAAATCTTTACAAAGTCACAAAATATAATTTTTAGAAAAATTTAAAAAATAATAAAGAATTCCACCTGGAAGCATTTTCTTCTAAGAGTATCATGCGCACACAAAATCACAATAGTTACAACTATAACTTTTGATTTTGCAGCTAGTTTTGTATCCCATCATTTTCTACCTGAATCATTGCAAAACAGGTGTAGAAATGGCACACACTGTGTAATCCTTTGCCCTTTGTATTTACATATGGGCAGGTGAGATGGCTCAGTGAGTAAAGGTGCTTGCTGGTAAACCTGACAACTTGAGTTCAATCCCTGGGATCCACATGCTAGAAGGAGAGACTCAAGTACTGCAAATTGTACTCTGATGTCCACACACATACCACAAAGCACATGTGTGCATATTCATACACACACACACACACACACACACACACACACACACACACACACACACA
>CAJQZJ010004381.1:16680346-16718025 GCA_907164525.1 Lophiomys imhausi | reverse complement strand
ACACACACACACACACACACACACACACACACACACACACACACACAAGTATTAGATATTGCCATACTACTGAACTACTGACCAGGACGGAATAGAGCCAGAAGGTGAATAACCAGGCTCTGGTGTTCTTCCCTAATGTCTTCATCAGAACCAGGCAACTCAAGAAATATGCCACTCAGAAAGCACAGCAGGCGCTAATGAGAGGTTAGAATGTGCCACTACAACAACAGACCCACATACAGCCTTGCCATTAATAGGCCCTGAGATGGGCTAATGAACAAGTGTGTCACATGACTGGCATCTATTGCTTTGTCTTGGCATGGGCAGGAAATATAATTAGTCTGCTCCCTTTCTCTCTAATTCCCCCTTGATTTATTTATACTACCTCTCTTTGGGTTTCACGCATTAACAAGACAATTTCGATTTCTAAAACTGCTCATTAGATAGGAACTATTTCACCCGAATGAAATAAAAAGGCACTAAGAGAGACACCACTGCCTTTATTGGGATTTATAATAACCCTTTGTCTTAAATGAGCAATTTACCCTCTTCCTTTTTCAAGAAAACCCTAGGAAAAGAAACATCACCACCTCCATTGCCTGCCCACTAGGACCGGGGCTCAGTTTTCAGCAACTGAGAGCTACACAGGGCTGCCTGTTTGAAATCCAAGATTATGTTTTGCACTCCTACGAGGAGAGGAAAAGCCACATGTTGTCTTTCCTGGATTTATTCTCTATAAATTCTCTCTGCCCAGCTTGGGTGCAGCACTGAGCTCATTTGTTTACTTGCATAGTAACAATATGAAGAAAATGCAATCTGGCCTTAAAATCACTCCCTCCCAAGCCACATCCAGGCTTAACTCATCCCGATGTTTCTCTTGCGTTCATGGAGAACTTTTTCACTCTTTATTGGGGACATGACTTCAAGGACATTTGATACTTGGAATCAATGCTGGAACCAATCTTTTTGCAAGACATCTAAATCACAGCCAGTCGCCCCTCCACTTGAGGAAAAGGCAAAGGGAAAGCTCAGAAGTGGAATGGGCACTCTTGGGTCACTCTCATTTGACACAGCTTTGTGTGGCAAACCTTTCAATGGAAACAGTACCTCAATTGTTAGGCCCCTAACATGTCTCCCCTGCTGCTTTCAGGAAGCTCTTTGTATAGTGAGCACTAAAGCAATATTTAGTTATGGACAGACCAAGCTAGCAAAGAGCAGTGAGAAACACTAAACATCAAACCACGGTGGGAAATGACATCTGGTTTCCCCAAGTGATCAGGGTCTTTCATGGGACAAAGCTGAATACGGTCTGTGACAATTAGGTATTCAAAGCCAATTTTTATATTCCTTTCAGTAGACTGAAAGTTCCTTTGAGTGAAACCATAAAAGAACAGGCATTTGGGCTCTTTTGACATCTAAATAAATTCAACAGGACCATATGCGTTACATCTAGATTTAGAAAGATGCCCTAGACTGCCCTGTTCAACTGTGCATGGAAGGGGATGGAGAAGAAGTTTGGGATCCAAATGCCTGTGGGTATTGTTTCTCCTTGAGTAGGAAACCTCTCACAGTTTAGTGGGAGGATGGCTATAATGGTTGATGGGACAAATGGCTCATATGGCAGAATTTGATGCCAGTTCTGAAGGTGGCTGCCAGCCATGCTGAGAGGCACCAGGTCCATCTCTCTGCCCAGATCATGAAGCTTATACAAGGAAAGATGATGGAAAACAGCGAGTGCAAGTAAGAGGCACTTTCCTGTCTTGGTAATACAGCATGGATGGGGAATTCTCCAAATGGAGAACCTCCTGGAACTTTTCTTGGGTACAACATCTGTGCCTCCACCTGCCCGTGGCAGCTTCAGCCAGCTTCAAGAAGACAAAGTTCTTCTAATGTACACAGTGGCTGTGAGTGGGAAGGCAAGATGGTTCCTAGAGAAGAATTGGAGCAAACTGCCAATGTTTAGGGGTCAAGATGAAAACAAAAATTTTTAAATGATTTTTTTTGGGGGGTAGGCCATTTAATGAAATCTTTCAAGAGATTCTGGGAAAGAATCTGATAAGGATATCTGGATCATAAAATGTTGGCAAAGATTCATTAGAGAGAATCCAGTTTCAGTAGCCATTTCACAGTTGAGGGAGCTAAAGAACAGGAGGTCAGTCACACAGTCAACAGAGGACTGAGTGGGAACGTCAGCTAGTGCCTACAATCCTTTTCACTGTGTCCTACTGCCTTTGCATGTGACACACACCACACATTTAGGGAATGTTCTCAAAGAAAGTGACTTCCATATACAAAAGACACAGCTTGAAAATTAGGTATCTTTTTCCCTTCTACAGCTAGTCCAATCTGGGAGACCTAACCCCATTTGATTACATATTCTCAGTGGCACTGCAGATCTGACTCTCCCAAATGAGTGCTTTGGAAGTCTAACTGGGTGACTGGAACATCTGTAGCTGGCTCTCTCAGCTTCTTTGGCTACTGTGTGGATATGAGGTGGGAACCTTCTGCAGCAACATTTATTCTTCCTGGCTAACACAATGCTTCTCAGCGCCCAGGGGTTCTGGTGAGCTGGATTACTAATGAAGTAAATGTGCCCTCTTAGGTTAGGCCTGGCAATACCACCTATGAGCTCGAATGCAGAACCCATTAGCGTTGGAGTCAGACAGGCGCTCAAATAGCAGTTCTGCCTCTTGCGAGAGGCAATGAGTTAACTCTGGTAGATTAACTTCTCAGACCTAGGCCCTTTCCTTTGTGGGGGGACGGAAAGCTATAGTATGCATGTTGCAAGCTGCCAGCAGGGTCAGGTGACACAGAAGATATAATGCCCTCAAAATGGAGCAGAGGCATTTTAAGGTCATTTCTGTACTTCAGAACTGAAGTTGCAGAATAAGATGGAGTAACTAAACACTCTGTTTCAGACTCAGATGTTCCATGAGGTTCTTTTAAAGAATGGACCCCTCAGGTCTCCCCAGAAGTTAACAGGTACTGTGGAGGAAGTCACTGTCCTATGTGTGAACCACCTGAACCTCTCACAGAGGTGGGCACACCTCTAGTATCAGCCATCTGAAAACTGCAACCTGTGACCTGCATGTATCCTAGGATAGCTATGAGTGTCATTTGTAGATGGCATTGACATTGTGCAATGTCAAAAGGTGGCTGCTACCCTGACACGATGCTTAAGATATGACTACTTAGAAGAGAGTGATTTTGACCTCTGACATTTTCTAGCCTGGCATTTTGTGCAATGCACTCTGGCGACTCAAGTTTTCTTCCTTCTTTTGTATCTTAAGATGAATCTAAGTTTTATCTTTAAATAAAATAAGCAGTCTTCCTGCCCTCCCACCCCCCTTCTTTCCTTCCCTCCCTCTTTCGCTCCCTCAGAAAGCATTCTCCATCCAGTGAGGTATCCTGTGGCCTCAGCATCTTATTCACTCTGATAAGCACTTAGTGTGCAGTCAGCGGGAAGGGAAGGCTAGCCTCCGTTGACTTGGTGTGGGTGTGTGCAAAGTTACGAGCGCACCCTCAGAAATACGTATTATCTACGAGCTTTATGACAGAGTACTGCTGAATGTGAAGACTTCGGCACTGGCCAAACAAAAGGGACCTTTGTTCAGTTAGGGAGGTGTTAGGCTTTGCTCATTCCCTTGGCATGGGTGACTGTCTGGGAACACTGCCTTTCAGTTCAGGGTGAGCTCAACAAGTCCCTCCCTTCCCTGCTCCAGGGCCTCCAAGGCTGGGTAAGATGTAAAATGCACCTTGATTTTCCAGGAGAGAAATTTTAAGTGACATTTCAGTTCACTGGACAGTTTCACAAACTAGACATTTAGGAATATCTATTAGCTTTATCTTCATAGAGAAATGTACGATTCTGGAACATAACTGTACTTTACTGAGTTCATATAAGAAAAGACTGGTGGTCCTCTGCCGTGGAATTAACTTTTTAGCTGTGTGTATGAGAGAAAGAGGGGTGGGAGAGAGAGAGAGAGAGAGTAGGGAGCTGAGAGGCAGAGACAGACAGACAGGCAGACAGACAACAGGGAACAAAAGAAAGGGAGGTGAAAAGTCAGAGTTTGTCAATTTCCTCTAAATCTATTTTTTACTTGTTAGTAGACAAATAATATTGCCTAATATATATAGCAGTTAGTTCTCTGGTATTTGAGGTTGCTATGGGCAACTGGATTTCAAAATGCCTCACATGCCAACAGGGGAAGTCTTTGGTTCCTAAGCCAACACTCATGAGTTGTCTCTCTGTGTGTGTTGTGATGATTCAGTGTTTAAGAAGGCACAAACACCATAACTAATGCATTTCAGGATCTTATGTTACCTTTCAGGAACCAGCCTGGAAGACCTGCCCAAAGCCTTTGAGTCCCTTCCTGCCAGCATCTGCCTATGCCCTATTTTGGAACTGCCCATCTTAGATAGCATGAGGCTTGGTAAATTTCAAAAATATTTGAGTTTTCTAAATATCCACAAGCAGACAGTGCTTGTCCTAGCCTACACCATGATGCCAGCTCATCCCATTTCCAATGGGCCCATCGGCTCCATGGTATCAGTAAGGTGAGCAGATATTATGGGATCAGAAAATAGGATGAGAATACCATATTTTCAAGAGAAAGCTTCAGATTGGAGATAAGTTTTAAAGTAAACAGTTTGAAAACTCAGTATAGGAGGGAAAGCATCTAAGTATCATGGCACCCATAAAGGATGCTTTGCAACTCAGCATACAAAGTATAAGCTTTCTCTCTAGGAAACTATAAAAGAGGTTTCCAGTTTTGCTGTCTCTGCTAGGCAAAAAAGTCAGGCCTCAAACAAGCCCAACACAAAATTTTTCTATTTTATTTTATTTATTTATGTTTTGTGAGAAAGTGTCTCATGGACTCCAGGCTGATCTTTAATTTAAAATGTGGCCAAGGACTACCTTGAACTCCTGATATAATTGCCTCTGCCTCCTGAGTGCTGGGATTACAAGCACGTGCTGCCACACCAGGCTTGAATGAAATCTAGCACTTCTTGCATGCTAAGTGAGTGCTCTTTTACAAAGCTATATCTCCTATCCCTAAAGCCCAAATTTATGTCAATCATTATTTGCTTTGGCATCACATTTATTAGTTAAGGACAATTACAATGATGGAAAATGAGTGGTACATCCGCCAAGGCCCTTCTGGAGAGGAACGCTGTTCTGTTGTCTGCCACACCACGTGGTCAAGAGCTGTTGGGGAAGGTGTGAACAGTAGAAGACTGGGTGAGTGAGAAGCTCAGAATCACCTTTAGGTGGTTAGCTTTGAGGTCAACTGAACTTTGCTTGTTCCTAGCTTCCACTTTGCTCATTCATTCAGCATGCTGCTCTGTGTGCTAATACTTAGCAGCATGGATAATCTACAGTAGAAGGTGGGTAGCATGTTTCCTGACTTCCAAGAGTTGGAAGGTAGCTCCAAAGTAATTTTTAGAAGGAGGCAGTACATGTATAATTCTGTTAGTTGGGGTAAAGGCAGTAAGTTTAAAGAACAATCATCAAGGGCTAACGAGATGGCTCTGTGGGTAAAGGCAGTTGCAGTCAAGGTAGTTGGATCCCAAGGACCCATGTGGTGGAAGGAGAAAACTTGACTCCCTTGAGCTGTTCACTGATACCCACATGTGCATTGCACCCACCCACACAGAAAATAAATATATAAATGCTCTTTTCAAAACTAGGCTAAGTAAATAGTTGTTTTAAGAAAAGAATAATTGGGGGCTGGAGAGATGGCTCAGCGGTTAAGAGCACTGCTTATTGCTCTTCCAAAGGTCCTGAGTTCAATTCCCAGCAACCACATGGTGGCTCACAACCATCCACAATGTGATCTGATGCCCTCTTCTGGAATGCAGGTGTACATGCAGATAGAGCACACATATGCATAAAATAAATAAAATAAATCTTAAAAAAAAAAAAAGAAAGAAAAGAATAATTGCCGGGCGTGGTAGCGCACGCCTTTAATCCCAGCACTCAGGAGGCAGAGGCAGGTGGATCTCTGTGAGTTCGAGGCCAGCCTGGTCTACAAAGCTAGTCCAGGACAGCCAAGGATACACAGAGAAACCCTGTCTCGAAAAACCAAAAAAAAAAAAAAAAGAAAAGAATAATCAACGTTGTTCCCCATGCAGCTTGAGTGTGAAACGGGTGTGCTCCTCGGCAGTTTGATGATCACTGAAGCAGGAGAGTAAGGCTGTTTTCAGACCTTTGAAGGCCTTTGACTTTAGGGCATTTGCGCTCTCCAGCCCAAATCCAACTCCCATATTTTAAGTAGAATTTTCCCTATTTAAAGACTGAAAAGTGTTTTGTTTATTTTTAATTCGGCTTTTCAAATTATTTGACTATGAGTAATTCATTTAATTTACAATTGTCTATGAGTTCTTGGCAATCTCAACACATATTTGCAAGTTTTTGAAGACTGAGAAAGCTCTAACTTACAAATTGTTTTCCAAATGAGGTGGACTTTTTATGAGTCTCACATCCAATTAACGAGCCTTGCATGATGATCTTTAATTTCTTGCATTTGTTTATGTGTTGATTAATTTCTACTTTACACTTATGCTTCATATTCTACAGCTCAATGTTTTCTTTCTTTCTTTCTTTTAATTCAGCTTTCAAACTTTTGCACAGGCCCTGGGCACTCTGCCCATAATGCCGGATGCATAAAACATTCCTGTACACAAAACCCAGAGTGAAGACCAATGAAACCAAGCAAAGGTGTCAGTGTGCAAGGTTTCCAGATAACTTTGTTTCTTTGCCACCCTTTACAGAACTCTTGCAGAGTCAGGGAGAGGCCTGCATGCCCAGAGGGCTCAGGACCTTTGGTGGGACTAAAATATATACATATGCAGCATATACTGAGAAACACACCAGGTCCGTACATTCAACATGAACTCTGAAAACTGGCATGGGCTCAGACACCTGTCACGGAAGCACAGGGGAGGATCAGAGGGTCAAGGTCAAGGTCATTCTCAGTTACTTAGGGAGTTTGAGGTCAGGCTGTGGTCACTTGAGACTTTGTCTAAAACAAAACTCAAAACCCCAACAAAACTCTTGAGAAAGAAAGAAAAAGAGAGACAAGAGTGAGGACTCATCTTACCAGGCTTATTCCCACTTCGCAAATGAAGGAGCAGGGTCTGAGAGAACACCTATAATTTGCTGAGCACGTGAAGTCACAGAACTGTGGTGGGAGCCAGACTATCTAAAGTCATGCCATGTCCACAGCACCCCTAATCTCCCTGGTTCATAGAGGATATGTGTGTGATTTCCACTCACATTCTTCAGGCTGTTGGCTAATATGGATGGTTGCAGGAGGGAGGGTGGAGGCCGGAGTTTCCAGAAGAGTAGAAAGGCAAGGCAGAATTCATGGTGTAATTTTTTTTTAAGTGATTCATTAGGACACAGTGGTGTATGAAAGTTCTGGAAGCCTACACTGTGACAACACAGGAGGGTTCTGAACTATGGAAAGTCCCGATGACAGTCAGACTGGAACACGTCCAAGCCTGCCATTGTCCCTCTTTAGTGTTTCTCTTAGTCCTGTGTCAGCTCTTGCTGGAGTGTGCAGAGTTTGAGAAAATGCAGATTCCCAGACCCACCTCACAGCCCTTCCTTCAGAGGGTCTAGGAGAGGAAGCCAGGAACCTGCATGTGAGTTAATGTCCCTCTCTCTGTGGGTGATACTATCTTGCTCATTAAAGTCTTCAAGTTCAGAACAAGTTTCCACTGCTTCTCCATTTTCCTTAAACAGTTTCTGGAGACCATAGTTAGAGCTACTGGGAACAACTAGGCCTTAGTTTGTCACCATTTACAGACAGGAAATGAGAAGAGAAAATAAATGAGCTATTTAGCAAGGCAGTAAAACATCTAAAATGAGAAATAATAATTAACAGCCAAACCCACATTTGCTCTCCTGTGCACTGAGACCGGTGTCTGACTGAAGTCATTAGGATTCCTGACCTCTGGGAGTTACTACAGCAAGAGAGGCCAAATTCTTAAAGCAGTTACTATTGCCTGGAAGGTTTCAGTCACCTAAGAGGTGATTTAGTGCCATCTCCATCAGGAAAGAAAATTCAAGAAAGGAAGAAAGGAGGGATAAGAGAAGGAGGGAGAGAGGGGAAAGGGGAAGGAACAGAGAAGGAACGGAGAGAAATCAGGAAGGAAAGTGGGAAATGAAGGAAGAAAGTGAGTGAACAAGAGGGAGAGAAGAGGATGGGAAAGGGAGAGGGGGCTGAAAAGAAGTAGAGATAGGGGAGAGGACAGGAGAGAACAAAGGAGAAAGAAGAGAAGCAGCAGCAGCCAGTGAGGGATGGAAAGAAAAGGAAGAGGCATTGTGGGTGCTAGACAGTTCAGGGGAATGGAAGCAAGGAGCCTGCAATCTCAAAGACACCAAGACACTCTTACAGGGTATATTATGGAGGATCCTGGTGCATGACAGGGAATGGCTAGGGTCACCTTTCTTGTCCTTTCCATCCTTGGTCCATATTCGTCAGACCGCACACTGTGCAAGCTTGGGCTTCAGTTGCCATGAGAGCTTTGCTTGGTCTACACTGCATATGGGATGGCAGGGGTTCTTAGAGACTGACTCACTGCTGCAAGGTTTGCCTCCACTTTGCTAAACACAGAAGGCTCTGGCGTGTGGAAGTCACAAAATGAAACAGCACGTGGAGTGACCTGAGCCACCTGAGGGCCTCAGCCCCTGACATCATTGGAGATGAGGAGAGGGCCAAGGGGTAGGCCGCCATCAGTTACAATACAAGCAAGGGGAAGAGTCTAAAGCACCAGGCTTCCCAGACATGGAACTAAAAAGGTTGAGACTGAAGAGGAAAACATGTCACCTTCCTGCCAAAATAAACTTTGATGAAAGTTTGGTCCCTCTACCTTTCAGCCAAGCATTTCCTGTTCTGGCCTCCTCTGTCTGTCTCGAACCAGCTCAGAGGAGGGAGAGCTATTTTTAAGAAGCAAGCAACCGAGACTAAGAATGAGAGAGTTATTTATTTATAGTTACACCTTTCAACTGTTCTTTTCCCCTCTGGGGACAGAGGCCAGGCTTGGCTCTCCCTTTGGAGCTGAAATCGCTGGGGCGAGAAGGGCTTTGCAAGGTCACATGGGTTTATGCATGGCCCCTAGCCAGGATCCCTGTCCTGGGGAATGAATGTAAGCAGGAGAATTGTTCACCACTTCTTAGAGAATTCCTCCTATTAGACAGAACCTGGATCATATGCTCCTGAGACGTGTTTTGTTAAAACATACATTTTGTATAATAGGTGATTAGGAAGTGAATTCATTGTTAAGGAATCCAAAAGTCAATCTTTCTTTCCCTGGATTCTTAAAAAAAAAAAAAAAATAGGGGCCTCAGGAGCTGGAGAGACGGCTTGCTGTTTAAGATAGTTTGTTCTCTCAGAGGACTGGAGGTTTGTTTCCCAGCACCTGCATGGTAGCTTATAACTGTCCTTAACTCCAGTTCTAGGGTATCCAACACCCTTTTCTGGCTTCCTTGGGCACCAGGCACACATGTGGTGCACATACGCAGGCAGTACACCAATAGACATAAAATAAAAATGATAAATCTTTAAAATACAGACTTACTTAGAAAAAAGACGCTACTATCATGTGAGCAAATACCACCTAACTTACAGAGATCTGTAAATTCATCCATCTTTTGTGACCATAGAGTCGCATGCTCTTTCAGGTAACTAATTACAAGAGATTTCCTCTTGTAATCTGGAGATGTTTTCTTATTTACGTAATTAGTATATTCTTTCTAGCAAGCTTTGAGCCACTGGAAGTTTCTGACAAATGAAGGAGGAACTACCTCCCTTTTAATGGACACAAAAACATCCTTGTGGGTTTGGCTGTTGCCCTGTAAGTCAGTATCAGTGTTTTCTTCCCAGCACACTCACTCCCGTCTGATCTTGTATTTTGTTGCTTCCCTCATTCAGCACTGTGAGAGCACTGTTTAGTCTTTAATTCACCACCGTATCACAAGTATCAAAACCACATAAGATGTCTAATATTCATCATTTATTGAATGTGCTTCTACACATATCAAATTGGGTTGAGATCCTAACATGTGCTCCCTTGACACGTGGTTTGGGGGTGGTCTCAGTCTCCCCACAAGACTCTATTGATATTAAAGGCTTGTTTTGCGGGGTGGGAGACTGTTGCACCTCTGAGAGATGGGTGCTGATGGGAGGTCTGCGACTGGGGGAGTAGCCCCAGAAAAGATTCAATGACAGCTGGCCTTTGCCACTACTGAGCTAATGCCAGAGGCAGGCCCTGGAACCACAAAACACTCTGAGATTAACAAATAAATGTTCTCTCTTTATGAAGGTAGCTGTCTCAAGTATTTAGCTACAGTGATGAAAATCTGATGGCTCCGTCACGTGTTTCTTGTATTCTTTTTAACTTGACAGTTTCCTAAATATCCAGGCTCTGCTGGGTTCACTTCCACGTGGATATTATTATAAGAACTATTTCAAGGAAATGGGGATGGATTAATTCTAAACCCACTACTATCTATGTATTTTGAATATGTCAATCTTTAAGCCCAAAACTCTAAAGAATGAGTTGGTAGTTAGGATGAACTGTCAGCCTTTTTTTGACTTCCTCTACTTTTGTTTGGTTCTTTGTCCAGCCAGACCAATTCATGATTTAGCTCTTGGCCCAGGGAGAAGGATCCACATTGAGTCAGTGTGCTTGAGTAATAACAGGGGCTATAATACTCAAGGAAGAGGGAGATAAGACTTCAAATCATTTACACATAGAATCCAGGTCTAAACAACTCATCACACAACTGAAGAGATAAAATTGTACGCTTAAGTCCGATCCAGAAGTACATACCATTTGTGCTGGCTGTCAGTCAATAGTACTTGGCATGTGGTAGTTCAAAAAAGTTTTGTTGCTGGATGTGATACCACATGCCTGTAATCCCAGCACTCAGTAGACTGAGGCAAGAGGATCTCAAGCTCAAAAACAGCCTGGGATGCACATAGTGAGACTCTGTTTCAAAAAAAAATTGCTGTTGACTGATTAATGGAAATTTGATGTAATAATGATGTCTGGGGTAAGCCATTCAGTATGTTTGCTTTGGGGCAATTTCTACTTATTATTTAGGGATTGCCTCTATTATTCTAAATACATTGAAATGGCATAAAAGAAGGAACAAAATTCTAGTTAATCACTTACCTTTTTGCCAAGATGGGGTCCATTAGTGCCTCCAATGTTTCTCTGAACTGATGGTGGCACTTGATACACATCTTGTTCTGGGGTACCATGACCAGTGGGTACTTGGTAAATTCCCTGATTCTGGTAGGAGGGTGGTACTTGGTAGGTGGTATCACGGGATGCTGCCTGCGAATTTGGTACTTGATAGAGTTTCTGCTGGCCAAAGGTCTGATGCATGGGTCCAGGAGTAGGCTGCTCATGACTGGGGGTCTCTTGCACTGGACCAATCAGAAGTTTCACCCGGTTGCCTGGGACGATGCCTTGGCGACCATGCAGGGAGCACAGCCACCATCCCTCTAGTCCTCCTGTGTTCTGCTCTATGACGGTTAAGATGTCTCCCTTACGGAAGGCCAGTTCCTCAGCACACTCAGGGACATTGTCATATAAGGCCCTTGCCATAAGATTCTAGGAAGGGAGGAGGAGAGGAAACAGTGTTAGAATGTTTGGTCCATCTCTTTAGCACTTATATACCCCACACTTTTAGGGACAGGCACAGTTCCTGGAAAAAAAGGGAAGAAATATGAACAATAGCCCATAAGAAGGGACACAGATAGTTCATACAAAAGGCAGACATAGCTACACTGTGTCTGCCACCAGTGACATCAGACAGACTCTTCAGAAAAGCTTGAAACCCCAGAAGAGATCTTCCCTCCAGTGGTGGGTGCTTTGCCAAGGAGCTGGGCTAGCATTGCTAACGAGTTAAGAAGGGGTCACCGGGCAAAGCATTTTTCTAACTTTTCAAAGTGAGCTGAATGTTCCAAGCTGTTCATGCACTCAGTGAACTATTCTCAATGTTTTCATATGTTCTGGGCAAAAAATAAGTCAAAGAAAATTCCAAGTGACACATACTACAAACAGAAATTTTATTCAGCATTGAAATGTAAATAGAAGTACACATAATTGTGCCTTGGCAGAGCTTACCGTATCTTTTATAATTAAAGAGGCCCTTGGATGCAGGAAGAATCTACAAGCAAAAGCCTAGTGATATACTATGGTAATCAAGCAGGGACACAGTGTGAGAGCAGTCTGTCTCGCCAGATCTGATGGTGGAGAGGTCCCAGGAATGCATTCCTACATAGGTTTGATCTCTCTCCTACCTCTCTGGGGGCCCTTCCCTTTCCTGCCACATAGTCACCTACTTCTTAAATCTGGCCATTCACATCTGAAAAGCTGTGCCTTCCTTTCATGGGCTCAGAACACTCTCTGTCTTTGTATGATGGCCTGTCTGGCACATTCAGTCCTCAGCAGACAGCTAACGTAGGCATTGAGCAGAGAGTGGGCAGGCAGTCTGTGCTGACATTCCTGGAAGGCTTTCAAAGGCTCTGAAGATTCCCAGCACACTGGCAGCCAGTCCTGCATGCCTGCCCCTTCCCAGAGTGCAGAGAAGTGGGGGAACATAAGGGACCCCTCTCGTATGTCACTTAAGCATCTGGATGCACTTAGTGTCACTGTGGTGGGGAATCATTTGCAGAGCAAAGGACTGCCGGTTGGCCGGAGCATGCTTGTGACTTTATTTCACACCATAACATATTTGTGGACTTTGGGGCTGCTTTTCTTTGGATTCTTGCCCCCGTTTTCCTCTCCAGAAATGTGGACTTGGTCTCTCAGTCTCATGCTTTTCATTTCTTTAAGACGGACATGTATTAATCATCTCCCCTGGATTCTGCCTGAAACCACAGGACTCAGATTGTGTGTAGCTCTTTACTGTGGAGTGGCCGTGTACGGGAGGGATCTGCCTCTTGTCAGGACTTTGGAAGAAGTCTAGTTCCACTACTTTTTACTTTTGAAGTGATATAAAAATGTATTTTATTTTCATTACATTTTAAATTTTTAATTTTCTTCAAACAATATAATTTGATCATATTTTTTTTACCATCTCCCAAGTTTTCTCAGATCCTTCCTATATCCTTACACAATTAACTTCATATTCTTTCTCTCTCTCTAAAAAACAAACAAAAGCAAAAGGACAAAATCCACTAAAACTTAATAGCAACAATAACAAAAAGTGCTCGTGTGAATGTGACACACATGCACACTCACACACACAAAACACGGAGTGTGTTTTCATTTTGTCTTGGTCAATTACTCCTGAGTCTTTTTCTTTAAACATATATACTCTGAAAATATGTATGTGTGTGTGTGTGTGTGTGTGTGTGTGTGCGCGCGCGCGTGTGCATGTGTGTATTGCTATACTGCCCAGGCAGGCTGGACTTAAGAAATCCTCCTGCAGCCGGGCGTTGGTGGCGCACGCCTTTAATCCCAGCACTTGGGAGGCAGAGGTAGGCGGATCTCTGTGAGTTCAAGGCCAGCCTGGTCTACAAAGTGAGTCTAGGACAGCCAGAGCTGTTATACAGAGAAACCCTGTCTCGAAAAACCAAAAAACAAAAAAAAAATCCTCCTGCCTCAGCCTCTAAGTGCTGGGACTACTGGTACAGAGCTCTGCAGATAGCTAGCCAATCTTCTTTGATTGTGAATACATAATTTAAGGAAGAGAGATACAGCCACAAATACCTGCCCTCAGGGAACTTAGGATAGAGCTGAAATCACTAAGAGATAAGAGTTGTGAGGGCAGGTAGAAGGAAATTGGGAGTATTTGTTTCAGGTGACGGTTTTCCTTAACAGCTGAATGCTAGGACACACTGCAGTCCTTCTAACAATGGAAAACTCGATATAAAATAATAAAATGGGGACACATCCTTTCTTAGTTTTTAGAGCCATTAAAAAATGTACGAGGATGCTAAGATTTTTGTTTCTCTTTTCCTATCTTCTGTGTATTCTATCACAGTAAAAAAAGGGTCATAGGTTTACTGAGGACACGATTCTGGTCCTTTGTACCAAATGATCTTAAGGAAAGCATTAGGATTTCAGAGATCAGAGGGAGCTCCTGACTCTGGTCTATCCTGTTCTCCTAGTCCTGTTCAATAGGAATGGTTGCAAAGGAAGCCCATAGATGAAATCAGAAGTAATAGAGTTGGGGCAGCCCTGTGGGACCTGAATACCAATGGCTGTGCAATATATTGGCTTCAAAAGGAAAAGAACAACAGAAAACAGTAGAGGGGGGGAAGGGCTGTAGCTCAATCAACCACAATCAGTGGCAGGCGCTCTTGGTTGGGTCACTTCCAAGTCCTGGAACACCATGAGGTGCTGAGTGGAGCACCGGGCTACACTTGATTAGAGGCAGATACAAATCCCCATGTGAGTATGTTGGATATGCTCTGTCTTCTGTCATGGTGACCTTCCCACTGCCTGGCAAGCAATAGGCTCATGACTGCACATGAGGTTAAGGGATATTTCTAGAATAAGTCCAGAGCCTCCTCAGCCATGCAAAACTGGCCACTACTGGTGTATTCTCCTGCTCTATTGCCCACATCGTCTCTCCAGTCTTCTCACTGCATATAGAGAATGAGATTTCAAAAGTACCTGACCCAGCTGTTGGTGGGCAAGGACCCTTCACTGCCCCCCATCCCAGGGCCAGGCTGACTCCCATTTATATCCTGGTAGAGATCAGCCTTGACTAAATTAGATTAGGTTCTTTAATTTCTATACAATATAAAGAGAGATGATGTATGTAGTCAGTCACTTTCCTAAACAGCACATTATAGTTAGACTCCCCTGTAGAGAGCCTGTGAGCTTATGGACCTGTAGCTCCATTTTGAAGATGAGGACTCAACTCTGTTGAGGTCAGCTCATCATTTCCCAGAGGGTATCGGAGCTGGATGCAGAACTTGGGTTTCCTGGATTGAATCTCTTCTCTGGGATGTTACCTTAGTTTTCCCATAAGTGCCCTGGCTGGGCTCTGTTCCATTATACAAGAAGGTTCTGAAGGTGCTCTTTCTTCATTCCACTTTTACAGAATAAACATACTTTTTGGGGTTTGCAGTCCCAAATGTGCTACTAGAGCTCTCCCCTTTGCACATCCTATCTTCCTCATCCCTAGGGTAAGACCAAGGTTAAGGCTGGGTACACTTGTGAGTTTGCCACGAGAATGAAATAAGTGAATCCAAGTAAATGTTTCCTCACTGCTGGACACTCAGCATGCCGTTGTGGGGTCTTAATTTCACTTGCTAGGTGGCATTTGACTTCAGGCTTCCTACTCATTTCCCTCTTCTCAATTTTCAATCAAGAAATAATCCAAGGGCTGGGGAAATAGCTTAGTGGCTAAGAGCACTTGCTCCTCTTTCAGAAGACCCGGGTTCCACTTCCCGCTCCCACATGGTAGCTCACAACCATCTGTAACTCCAGTTTCAGGGGATCCAGTGAACTCTTTTGGCTTCTGATGGCACTGCATGTAAGCAGTGCACAGATATACATGCAGACAAAATTCCCACTACACATGGAATATAAAAGTAAATTTAGAGAGTCAGGCAGGGGTAAGACGTGTGGCTTCTGCATGTTTACTTGGTGGAAGGGCAATAGTCCAGTAAAAAGATAAAAGCCAGAACATAGGGCCCTAGCTCCAAAGGACACTAACTAATGAGAGGGCCAATCAAGAGTTAATTCCTGCTGCAAACATGTGTGTTGGGGAGGGGGGGGGGATTCTCTCCCTTATAGGAAAGGTGTGATTCCCTGAGGCCACAAGTCAGAAGCTCTTATCTGAACATCTTAAGAAAACACCAGAGAGAGGCCAGAAGTTGTCTATTCAACATCTACTCTTTCTCAACCCCTAGCCCCTTGGATATTTATCTTCAGGGGGAGGAAAGGTCAACACAGAAACAAATCAAGGAGAGATAAGAGAGCTGGGTAATTCTATACCCAGCTGGATGCCAAGCTTCCAGAGATTGGCGGTTACAAAGGCAGAGAGAGTGCTGCTGAGGCAAGGGTGCAGAACTTGAAAGCCAAAGGGATCTTCAAGTGTTTAAAGTCCAACTTTTTCACTTGACAGTTAAGAAAAAGAAGGTTCAAAAAGTTAATGATTCTTAAAGTCACCTGGTAAGAAGACCTTAGGACTTGGGTGAGAAGCCAGACTTCCTGTTTCCAGGCTCCTGGGAGGAGGAAAGACATTCTAAGGCCACATTTGCTCCCCTCCTTTTGGCTACCAGACTGACTATTGAGATAGTGGACCTTAAGAAACTGGAATTTCCCTAGGAATGTCATGCTGGGGGAAGGGAAAGGCTAATGCTTGGGGCCAGTCAGAGGAGGATCTTGTCTCCCAGGTAGAGATTCCACACAGTCCTGCCAAGTTGCCAGGTCATCTTGCAGGATAGATTGGAGGCAAACCATGCAATTTGACCAAGCCTGTTTACTTTTGTATACCCCTTGCTGTCTGTTGGAATTTAAATCCCAAGCCAGTGCCCTGAAAGATGAGCTGGAAGCTCACTGGACCCTTTTATGTGTTCTTTTCCCCAGTGTGGGCCATCATGAATAAGTCTCCTTTCCCCTCTGTTCACTATTCTGCCCGGCTCCTTTCCTAGTTCCAGAGTCTAAGATAAAACTCATGCCCATTGTCTACTAAACAGAAGGGGCTTCTGATCTCTACATCCCTGGTTCTCTGCAGGGAGAGTGGAATTGTTTTTCTTGAGAATTTAGCAATTGATTAGCTCTTTAATTGGTGGAGGGAAGACAAGTGGCCAAGCCTAGCTTGCTAAGGCTGCCAGGGCTCAAGCTTAAGTCCTAAAAACTCCAGTAATAGTGACTCTAAGGAGATTGGATATAAGGATTTGTAAATCCCATCCAAAGGGACCTTGTTTGTCACCCCCACCTCACATTCTCTAGAAATTCATTTGGCTTCCATGCTTCCATGCTGCTTCTGGTTCTTCCTCCTCTCTAGAGCACTCACTCTCTTTCTCCATCAATAGACCATTTACCCCTCATCGCTTAAGTAGTCAGGCTCCCAGGGGACCTCTCTTCTGCACTTGTCCTCTCCTCTATACCATTGCTCTCTAAGGGAACTGTCACCCGGGTGAATAGACACTTCTGAACTGTAGTTCTTAGCCCCTTCTCTGACTAACGGGGCATCTTGATGTCAAGCCCAACAAATGAGAGAACACTTTTCCAGTTGTTTCAGCTCCCTTGATCAACACAGGATATAGTTATCTGCCCAAGGTGGGAGCCCAAGGTTGGCACACTCTTCAATACCTAGCCCAAAGTGTCAGACTCTATATCCTGCTTCCCTGCCTCTGCAGGCCAGGGTCTTAGCAACAACTGGTTCTTTGTTTATTTCATTTTCCTGGGATGATGTTTCCCAACTGGTTCTAATTCATTAAACCTCTTCCCAGCTTAGAAACCACCCTCCATATAAACAGAATAACAAAATATCTTTACAAAAGTGATGATCACTTTCCATCTAGTTGTCCATCATACCGCTTCTTTGTGACTGCCGTGTGCAGAACATGTGTGCACACGCATGTGGAGGCCGGAGGGTAATTTTCAGGAGTTGGTTCTCTCCTTCCATCACATGGGTCTCAGGGATCAAACCTGCATTGGTAGGCGTGGGGACAAAGACCTTCACCTACTGAATCATCTCTCCAGTTTGCTAGGTTTTCAGTAGCAAGGTTTACATCACCCTACTCCAGGATGTTTAGTGCCCGACCTCTTTTCCATTTCCAGAACATGATTCCAGTGTCTAAAACAAATTGCATACCCATTTTCTACTAAATTGAAGTGGGTTTCTGGCCTCTGTATCTCTGGTTCTCTTCATGGAGAGTAGAATTGCTTTTCTTGAGAATTTAGCAAGACGTTTAGTTTAAAAAAAAATTCAGATGGAGGTTCAGAAAGAAGATCCAAGGAGAAGGATAAACGGTGTGTCTAGGTAACTCAATCCTGACAGCATGAGGATAAGGGAGACAGCCAGCAAGAAAGTGCCAGTCCCTCCCTATTTAAACAGGACAATGACGCAGATGGGGGAGCCACCCTCCACCCCCAAGCCTGGTGTGTTTGCAACTACTGAGCAAACAGGAAGGCCAAGAGGAACTGACCATCCCAGCAACATGGAATACAATGGTCTCTTTAAAGAGCCTCCCCTCCCTTCTGCGGCTGGTAGGTGACAGAGTGCCATTCACATACTTTACCAGAAAATGTGCTTCTGCTGTTTTGGGTCCTCAAGCCATGTATGGCCCAGGAGTGGGGAATTAAGAAAACAAATCAGACCTAGCTGTATAGGAGAGCCAGTCACATGACAACTCTACCCTCTTCCCTCCCCCACCCTATCTTCTCCATTGCTAACAAAATGTCAAGAAAGCTTATTACTTCTATTGCCAGGGAAATTATCTGCTTCTCCCAATATAGAGAGGTGTGACGTGGAATTTCCATGACCATTCATACTGCTCTTTGAAGAGACATGAGACACAATGGCTGGTGTGTCATTCACTGTGGCTGATAGCATCATCAATGGCTTGGCTTCCTCTTATTATTTTTACTTCATTCTATATTTATGCAGGAGAACCTGCCAAAGCCTCAGGGCTGCCTCATTCTTGATGACAAGACTTTCCTGTGCCCAACCCCCAAATGTTAGCCCAGGATTCTGGTGGACTCCAGCACACACACTCATGCAAGCATAGACATTCAGAGACCAGATCCTGAGAAACAGACCTGCTAGAGGAAATGACATTTCATCAAGGAAATCAGTGCTTAAAGGAAGCTGCTAAGAGAGGAACACGGTCAAGGTCAGCCTTGGGGCACACACGTGGTGAAGAGAGGGAAAGGTTCAGCTCCTTTGTCTCTGCTGACAAAAGTTAGCTCTGGTCAGAGAACAGTCCTACCATTTTGGTTATGTTTCCTCTCCTGCCTCTCATTGGCACCTTTGATGTGGTGTGTGTGTGTGTGTGTGTGTGTGTGTGTGTGTGTGTGTGTGTGTGTATGTGTTTATGTGTGTATGTATGTATGTGTGTGAGTATGTATGTGTATGTATTTGTTTATGTGTGTATTGTGTATGTATGTATGTATGTGTGTGTGTATGCATGTGTGTATGTGTATGTATGTGTTTATGTGTGTATGTGTGTGTATGTATGCGAGTGTGTATGTGTATGTATGTGTTTATGTGTGTATGTGTGTATTGTGTATGTATGTGTTTATGCGTGTATGTATGTATGTGTGTATGTGTTTGTGTGTGTATGTGTACATGTGTATGTATGTGTTTACGTGTGTATATGTGTGTATGCACATATGCGTGTGTTTATGTGTATGTGTATATATGTGTGTATGTATGTGTATGTGTGGATGGATGGATGTGTGAGTGTGTATGTATGTATGTGTGTGTTTATTTGTGTGTTGGGTACTCAGCCTTTCCTTAAGGAAAGCATTCATAGTCTGAAAGCATGGATATTTACAAGTATCAAAAGTTTGATTCTTGAAAGCATGGCTCACACTTCTGTTCTTATTTGAAACCTCTAGATATTATTAAGTAGCACACATGATATCGCTGGGTATAGGAGTTAGAAGATACAGTATATTGTGATATGGACGTTTCCTGAGTAATCGTTGTTCATTGTATTCTGCTCACCTCTACTAGGTGACAGGAAACAGTCCACAGAAAGGCAGTACCAGGCACCTGCACCTTGGAATGATGATCAAGCTTCTGACTGGGGAGGTTTGTTCAACATTCCCCAGTGAAGACGACTCTTAGTCAGTGGACCACATTTCCACCAATAATTTTTATTTTCTGCAAAGTGCTTTTATTAAACTCGAAAGCTTCTACAATTAACTTGGACCTTCTGTGAATCTTCACACCATTCGCTTTGCCCCCAGTGTTGTGATCTAGAGTGATAATCAGATACTATCTCATGTATTTCTTACTGAGAGGTGCTTCAATATATATGATATTAAATACTAGGCTCCAACAGGTATTCTTTGACAAGGCTGGGAATAACATCAATATTCCTAGTGTGTAGCACTGTAGGTGTGGGTAGCCATAAGACTCGCAGGCGTATGAGTCTATACACTGGCCTATTCCTGTGTGATGAGTGGTCTGTAACCCAGTGTTCTTTTGATGAGTTATAAACCAAAGTGATGGTTCAAGAAGAACCATCTATATATTCAATATATAGATCCTAGAAAGAAATTTCTGTCTCATTAGGTTTGTTCCACATGATCTAGACAACATACTTAGGATACTGCAATGGTTCTTACAGTGTTGGCTCCACTTCTTCCCTGTATCTGAATGGCTATCACAAATTCTCTTATGATGTGAGATTGATGGAGGGGTTGGCAATATGGATGGATAGTTTAGGGGGGTAAAACGCTTGCCAAACAAGACTGACAGCCTAAGTTCCATCCTTAGAAGCCATAGTGGAAGCAGAGAGCCAACTCCTGAAAGCTCTCCTCTGACCTCCGAAAACATGCTCTGCACACATACATACACTAAAGAGAACTAGAATTTGAAAAAAAAAAAAGATAATGAATAAAATCGGAGGACAGAAGAGTCATAACCTGAGACCTGTTTCCCATTCAAGACTAGAGCAGAGCAGAAACCTTTGCTCTGTATTGGAAACATCATAGATGGATAGATAGGCAGATATGCTAGATGGGTAGATAGGCAGATATATTAGCTAGTATGTATGTGACTTCAGAATGTCTTAATTCATGATGGAAGATGATTTGACTGCTGACAACATTCAAGAAAAAGGACTTAGTTGTTTTCTCACGAGGATGATAATATTGTTACCTCCATGTCTATCATATAATATCATATCATAGTTATCTACCAATCAATCATTCTTAAGAGTTGAATTTTCCACGTGACCACAGGCTTGAGCTATACTAATATGGCACTGGGAATCCTACAGAAGATGAACACATATAGATTCCTCTCTACATCTTCAATCTAGTCATCCACAGCTTGACAAGAACTGACTTCAGTGGGTGTCTATGTTTTTCAGCTCAGAATGTCATAGGTTAGATTACCAGCAGAGCCAGAGATCATGGTTATCTTCCCACTCTATAGCTCCCTCCGACCCCAGGATGGCCCTCCTGAGACTGCTCCATTTAAGAATTTAGCAATGTTACTCTTAAGCCTTATGATTTCTAAGCATTTGTCCCAAGTGGCCTGGTTTTGATGATTTTCAATATAGAGTATTGGCAAAGGATCAAAACCATGGGGTAAGCATGAACTATTTTTTAGGGTTCTGTCCCTAGATAAATCTGACAGGCGCCACATAATGATGAAGTCTTGACACCCACTCACCCAAAAGATAGGTTTTATTAACAATAAAACAACCTTCTGGACTTCAGCCAGCATTACAATGCTGGCACCGGATCATATCTGACTGCCTGTCTAGACAAATCCCCTAACATTCAGCTACTAGGGGAAGAGAAACAAGAATTAAGTTGAACAAGAGCAGGAGAGTCCAATTCACTCAATTCCAGTGTATTTCCAAAAATGGTATCACTTCTCAAAACCCAAAATGCTCAAGCTGTAACGTCTATAAAGTGTCTGAAAGTATGAAGAGATAGTCTTATTTTTACGTTCTCGTGTCTTTATCTTCCTATACCAAAGTATGAGTCCAAGGTTATACTTAAAACAATTAATTCAAATATACTACCACCACCACCACCATCCCATTCAGAGCCCATTTAGTGAAACTGGGATTTCACCCTTTGCAGGGACTCTTTCAGAAGTTACTCGAAAGGGGGTAGAGAGATAGCTCAGTCTGTATATTGCTTTCCTTGCAAGCATGAGGACCTGGGTTCAAACCCTGGAACACATGTGAAGAAATGCTAGGCATGGGTGGTACCCATTTATAATCCTGACACTGAAGAAGTAAAGATAGGTAGATCCTTGGAGCACGCTGGCCAATCAGTCTAGCCTAACTGATGAACTCTAGGTCATAAGAGACCCTGACTTAAAAAAGCAAGGTTGGTCCTTGCCTAAAGGAACAGGACTCCGGATGCTAGCCTCCAGCCTCCACACCGATCCACATGCACACGAACATGAAACCCTTCCCCTAAAGTCACTTGATCTAGGTTTGTTGCCTTGATGCTATTCACTTACTTATCCTGTAGGCTTTTCAAGGAATTTTTAAGCTTGGATCCACACCTTTGGCTAAGAGGTGAGCACACTCATTCACAGCATGGCCACTGAGCAGCCGTCACAAAGGTTTTCGAAGCTATTGCATCTTAGTTCGTTACTGAGAACAACAAACAGCCTGCTGTAAGGCTGAAGTCTAGACACATTCTCCAACACTCCATTGATACTCAGAGAGGGATCTAGACTTGGGAGAAGTGGTTGTCATGGAGATGACTTGGAGGCTTGGAGGCCTGTGGGAGCTCTTATGCTTCTAAGTATTCTGTGGTATTCCCATGGACAAATGAAGACTAATCTATAGGAGGAAATTAGTGTAGGCTTAAGATCTGTTACATTAGGCTCAACCCCAGTCATGATTAAATTATGGCAGACACTTCCAGAACTGAAATTCTGGGCTGCTGTCAGATAAAACCAATGAGGCTACTATTTTTAAGCAGAAGGAAGCAGGAGAGATAGAATGGTAGCTTAGAGTAGAAGAGATCTCGTCCAGCCAGTAGACATTCAATGTTCGAAGATAGTTTTTTTGGTTGTTACAGTGCGCATATACATGTCTATGTTACTGGAATCTAGATCTGGAATGCCCCTGGGTGCACACACCAGCTCTCCACTGGCCAGGGAAATGGCAGCTACACTTCATTAGTCTAATCTCCATTCTTGTACTTAAGACTAAGGACAACTGCCTCTATTTCCCCATCTGTGAAGTCAGAATAACAGACAAGTTCTTCTTGGAAGTATTACGAGAGCTCATGAAATTACATATGTACAAGGCTTGGATTCCTTCAGGAGAAAGAGGCTGTAGGAGGTGGGAGAAGTTACTGGTGCACTGTGCTGAGCTCAGAGAAGCGTGTCTTAACCACATTCCTCCTCCCTGCAAAAGAAAAACTCCTCCAGGAAAAGAACACAAACCAGAAATGATCTCATCGCCATTATACCTGCCACACCAAAGGCAGGCACAGTTCAGAGAAGGAAATTCTTTCCCTTCAGCCATGAACTAAGTTGCATCTATAATTAAGATCTTAATAAGAAGGGTGGGAGGATGGCTAGAGATGCTGCAGGCTATGAGGCAAGGAGCTACCTGACTGGGTTTTAAAGCGAGAACAATTGAAACATGATCCCCCACTCAGGTGTGCCAAACAAGCCCACATTTCAAAACGAGCTTGCTTTCATTTCCAAAGATGCCTTTTCCTGAACAAAGATATAAAAGAGTACCTTATTATTTATGACTAGATGACTAGATGTTACTTATGACTCTTTATGAAGAACCCAACCAAATCCCCTTTTTAAAAAAATGTTCTTATATAGGTCCCTGAAAAATGCCGCCATAAGGGAAACGGGATAGAGCCTTGGACAGTTGAGTGATCTCTGGGGCAGCTCATGTTGAGCATCTGTAGAGTGGCCATGTGTTCCTGAACTTTCCACGACAGTCCTCAGTTTCAAATGTCCTTCCCATTGTTAGACCATATGTCTCATTCTTTGGTTTGTGAAATGTGGATACATCTTTGGAAATTATATAAAAATCCCAAAACAAAGGATGGGCTTGAAAATACATTTCTTGTTAAGGGATCTCCACTTTGGTTAAATTAAGGATTCAAGAGAATAATGGGTACAGGTAAGAGTCTGGGATTGGGAAAACAAATGTTCTCGATTGACAAAATGACCTTTAATAGGGGAATAGGATATGTTCCTGGGGCCTCTGTGCCTCTCAGATATTGTCTAGCAATCTGCCTCACAGTGAATGATGTCATGAAACAAAAAGCTCTTGGTCTTTCTGTTGTTCCTGTCCCTGTGTCCCACACATATATCACATTGAGCTTGGTGTGAAGTGGGACTGAGAATCATAGCCCAACAGTGGAGTTCTAGCCCAGGGAGCTGGGGCCTCAGGATTCTGCTGTCTGTGTTAGATCCCAGAACACTTTCTGCCAAGATTTAAGCTGTATTACAAATCACCAGGAACAGAAACAGCAGTACTAACCAGCAAATAACCAACAGTAAAGACAGTGATCTTCAGAAAGGTCAAGTGTACATGGATCTGTGTGTCTGCCCTTTCCCTGTGATGGTGTTGCTTGTTGCTCCTAATTCTAGGAGGTGGTGGTCCTTGGAGGGCAGGGAAGCCCAGACCTGTCTTTACTGGTAAGGGGCAAAGCCATGAGGAGAGAGAAGCCCAGGTGAGTTTTAGGCAAATTGCCTATGGGAGCTAAGGTAAGCTAAGCACATCAAATGAATTTACCTGACAAAAAAAAGTGAGTACAAGCATGCAGGACACACGGAGCTGCCAGAACACATGGCACCTCAGCAGGAGGAAGGAGACATGATTCCAATCTGAGCGGTTCATGTGTTTTGATTACTGCAGCTTTCCACTGAGCTTCCCAAATGAACCTCATCCCTTCACTGTTCCCCTTAACAATAAAGGAGCCACCAAGCATTTTTGTGGTTGGCACTTGTACAGATCCACGGTTGTTCCATCTTTATTTCTGGTGAGTACAAGCAAACATCATCAACTCACACAAGGAACTTTTTTTTTTCCTGATAACATCGTATACCTATTACCTTCGCATATTAGAAAATACCGGGAGGAATTCAAATTTACAACACCAGGATCTGCCAAGAAAACATGACACCTTCCAAAGTTACTGGCCCCCACCTTGAAGCACATATAGAATTTAGTAGATACAGTAAAGCCCAGGCAAATGAGGAAATCATTTCAGTGGCAATTTTGTGTGTATGTGGGTAGTTGCTCACGTGTGTTTGCACGTGTTTGCCAGTGCATGTGTACACAAAGGGTAACAGTACCATAAAGTAACAATAGCTCCCCACGTTAGTTTTTGTGGGAGACAGGGTCTCTCACTGAACCTGAAGCTCACCTAGTCTTCTAGCTTGCCTGGCCAACAAAGCTTCAGAGATCTCTCTGTGTCTGTCTCTCCAGCATAGGGTTCATAGGCTTCTTATATGGGTGCTGGGAGTCAGAGCTTCATGCTTGCACAGCAAACACTTTACTGACCAAGCCATCTCCCTAGCTCTTCCACCGACAGTTTTAATATCTTCATAATCAGCTGCTTCAAGTCCCCACCTCAGCCACAACAAACTTCCTTCACACACCATCAGTAACCACAGCCCTAAAGTCCCAATTACATTGTCACTAGAGGATATGCCTCTCTCAAGTTATCCAGATCTTGTTGTCTATTAAGAGCACTCTCTAAAAGATTCAGCCTTTCCAGTTAGGGGTGGAAAAGGTCTCCAACAAGACCACTTATCTTACAATGAAAATCCTTCAGGAAGGGGCCTGGAAGCAGACTGCAGCTTCCCTGGCATGCAGAGTCCTCATTAGCCAGTAAGAACTACTGCAGGGAGATGACTGGAATGTTCAAAGTAAATAAGACGGAGGGGGTGTTGTTGACGAAGTCTAAACAGGGCTTTGGAGTTTTTTTTTTTGTCTTCTTTCCATACCCAGGCTCTTTGGAATCAGGTTATTGCCTAGGAAACCAGCAGCTCTGGTATTTTAAGTTGGAAATATTGTATTTGTTTCCAAAGGCCCTGTTACATGTCTTGGCCGAGAGACCTGGTAATTAAATCTATACGTTTCTGAGGATAGTGCCATGGTCCGAGGGGCTAGCATTCCAAATCAATTTGTCGACTGCTTTCTAACCCTAAAATGACCTAAAAATAGGCACCTCTTATATTACATTGACGTCACTGGGTCTGCAGGCGGATAAGAAAGAGTTGATCATGAAGTTACCACATAACTTCCAGCTCACTTTCCACGGATTGCACCTCTTTAAATAAATGGCTTTCTGTTTTCCTCATTAGCCTCTCGTTAAGAGTAAATACTCTCCTCCACCCCCACTGCAGTATAAATGTGGTATGTGTGTATACTTGTGTGGTGGTAACGAGCGTAGTGTGGTTGAAAGAAGACATTGGGTATCCTGCTCTGTCTGGCTCCCTGGGAAAGGGTCTCTCATTGAACTTGGAGCAAGCACAGGCAACCCTCCTGTACCCGTGCCATCCCCCCCCCACCCCAATCCTGGCACTGGAGTTACAGGTGTGAGCAGCGACAAGGCTTTTTACATAGTGCTGGAGAATCTGAACTCAGGTCCTCAAGCTTGCAAAGAGAGTGTTTCTATCCACTGAACCATCTCCCCTCCCAAGAGGAAACAACTGTAGGGGATGCTTCCTCTTTAACCTTTTACTGTCTAATGCTAATATCTTAATGTATCTGCATATCTGTTTAGGTATACAGATTTCTCCATGGTCACTGGTCCTGATCACAGCTCAGCTGTGGCAAACTACTATGCTATTCCATATCTATTCATGGATTTGTATGTGTGTGTATATATCTTTGATTAGCTATATAAAATTATATATCATATAATGATGCAAATGGCTGTCAGTTATCAAATGCCTACTGTGCGCTAGGAATTGTTGACTTTCATATGTTATATTGGTCGAAAGAAGTAGGTAAAAATTATACTGTCAGAAAGAAGGAAAAGTAAGATTTGAAATAAATGTGTTTTTTTCTAATGTGTCATGAAACATTGGAACCCTTGTAAAAAACGATTGCCATAGGTGTTTTCTGTACTTCAGCATTGAATATATTTGCTGAGTACCCACTTGCAGGAAGGTTCTGTCATTTCAGACATTTCAAAGTTTGTCAATAACAGTGAAGAAAGCAAGCCTAGATGGCATTGGTATGTGGTGGCTGTGTGCTATAGGCATGCTGCTGGGTCCTTCTATCTTGGCTCTGCATTCCTGCCTGTGGTATATTCAGCAATACTCAACCAACTAAACTTAGTAACTGGTATTTGTACCTAATCTTGTCAAGAACCTATCCCAGCCTTTCCATATCTACTGAGTGTATACTCTACAAGGAGAGGTGAGAACAGCTCACGTTGTCTACTTCCTGTGTGCCAGGATCCAGAGTAAGAACATTATACATTAGCCCAGACTTTAGAATAATAGTATAAAGTGGTTAATGCTGTCTCAAATTTGCAGATAAACCTGGGGTTCTGAGAGTTCAATTTGCTCAAGATCAGGGGGCCTTAAGTCACAAGAAATGGAAATGTCTTTCTCTACACTCCATCTTTTTTCTTTCATATACTTTTTGCAAGAGTATATAAAGCCAAGTTCCTGCCTGTTTAAAGAGGATGGAGCCTACATTATACTTTCAACAGGGCTTGACTGTTGATCTGCCCCTACATAGCAATAAAGGATGAACTTCTTGTAGTCAACAAGTCCACTGCAGGTATCGTTTAGATGGTGGTGTGATTGAAGGGGGTTAATAAGTAAAACAGTGCTAACAGAGTAGGGAGGTGAAGATGTAAGGTCTGTTCCAGGGATTTGAGGAGACAAAGGTTTAGTCTTTGATTGCTTTACGGAGTGGATAGATATGGAGACTTTACTAGTGGGAAGTGATAGGCTATTCAAGTCACACAGGTCTGGCTGGCATCACATGCCCATGAAATGAGTAGAAACCCCCACAGGAGAGTCCAAGGAGCAGCCTAGGTGGTAGGTAGAGGAAGTGCATTAGGGTGTCATGTAGATGTGGGTAGTTGGGTGGGAGTGAGCCCTACAAGTGTCTGGTATTAGAGACACATAGGGTGCTTATTTGAAACGATAGGATGTGGTACTGCTGGAAAGACACAAAGGGGAGAAAGAATCTGAAGGCTTTGAAAGGTATCGAGGTAGGATTTTGTCTAGCTTTGTTTTATTTTGTTGGAGACTGGGGGCAGAGGGCCCTGGAAGACACTTTCAAGGTTCTGAGCACAGAAACGATGTGTGGTCCAACAAGAAAGGGATATAAAGGATTCGGCATGTGCCGTACAATGTGCTAAACGTGCTATTATCAGGACACCTGCATTTTGACAAAGCCTCATCCCTGGGCAGTTAAGTCCTTCAGCTCTGAACTGGGTTTCCTAAGTAAATATAAGACCGTAAATGATGAAGCTATGTTCTTCAAAACACCTTGTGGTGCTTTTAAATCACAGACAACATACAGCATTTTAAAAGCAGGTGGGGATGGAAGGGGTCCTAAATTTGAATTGAACACAGCAATTTGTCAAGAAAGATTTTAAAGTCAAAACATCAGAGCAAAGAGAGGATTGACATTTGTATATATTATAAATGGCCATATTAGCTAAACCCTTGAAGGCTTGCTATAACTTCTCCATTAAGACAGCTTTGAAAAATAAAAATATTTTCAAAGTTCCTCCCCAGAAACTTCTTGTTGTATGTTTCTCTTTTCCTTGAATTGCTTTGCCCCCATGCAATTGGCCCACAAAAATCTGAATTCCAGACTATAGTTTTTAAACTGTGTCTCCATATTCTACTATGCTTTGCTTTTAAACTCAACAAGAGTTCTTTCTTTCTTTCTTTCTTCCTTTATTTCTTGACTAGAAAATAGATTAGACTTTGACTATTGACACTTAAGGATTCTGAAATTTGGCAAAGCCACAAAAGCGCCTCAGCCACAAGAACTCACTCACAGGCTGTACCTGTTGAACACCTTCCAGGCCTGGGCATGAAGTAGATTGGGTCTCACTCGTGGCCCACACTACGTGAGCTTTTGTTAAAGCTTCGGAACAAAGGGCAATGCCCACCAGGCACCTTCAGACTCTCGAATCTTCTATTGGACAAGCGAGTAGTCAAGGCCGTAGAGGCATTTGGAGCATACGCTATACATTAAAGGGATTTTATATAGAACCTTTTGTTGTTATCGGCTCTGAGATGAGGTCTCACTATGTAGCCCTCGTTGGCCGGGAACCTCATAGGGAACCACCTGCCTCTGCCTCCTGAAGTGCTGCAATTAAAGGCGTGCTCCACTATTCCTGACTTCTTTATGTGGAATCTTAACAAAGGAAGCCTTCACAATCTACTGTCATCCAGACAGACTCTACTAAGAGAAATGGAACATTAAACGCCTGTGACAATCTTCCCATGAACAAATAAAAGCATAAGTAAACTAAAAACAGACTAGATGTGCACTAAGCAGAAAGATGTTCCTGAAGCAATAACTTGCATTCCATAGCCCTCATAATTGTAAATACTTGCTGGCCACTTGGAATTGTGTATTTTGAGGACAAAATGAGTAGAAGTTGGTTGATCTCTAGTTATGAACTCTGAAGTAGCTAAAAAAGATCATCTGGTTAACAGCAAAAAAAAAAAAAAAAAAGAAAGAAAGAAAAAGAGAAAAAAGAAAGAAAGAAAGATAAAAAAGAAAGAACACAAAATCTTTTAAGCCTGACTTATGAATCTCACAATGATCCATTTTTTAAGTCCCTGCTAAATTTATAGTTTATGGCACAACATAGTGTTTAAGAGATAATTCCAGACTCCTGGGATTTACAATCTAATAATTATCTGGTTTTACTACTTAAGTAGCTCAAATTAAACAAATAAATGCCAACTTTGTATTTCACTTCGTAGAGTTACCATTGGGTGGGGGGGGGAGACTATCTGGAGGGAACACTTGGGAAGAAATAGTTCTGAACTTTCTGGGACCAGAACATACCGGTTAGAGGGATATTTTAGGGAGTTATGGATTTCTGTTTTTTGCTTTCTCTTGGTATGTTCAAATCACCGAGATCATTTCTAATCTTGTGTTCCTCAGCTGGTGTACTGGAACACTTAGCCTCTGTGTGCCACCACTGCTGAAAATGAGTGTGCCTTAGAGCCATGGGAGTGTTAAATATGACAGTCTTGTAATGGTCTGCTCACCATGCTTCTATTTACCATCTCTTGTAGAACATGACTAATTCTCTCCTAAAAGAGAGTTATCTTTCATTAACCAATAGACTTTATGACAGAAGGAAAGTGGCTCGGTTCTGCTATGGGCAACACAGGGTACCTATGTGTCATTTGTTTACTTGGAGAGCTCAGCATTTTTGCTGGTGAGGTTGTGTGCAATAATAATAATGATGATGATGATGATGATGATGATGATAGTAATAGTAATAACAATAGCCATGTATTTCTATTGCTTGGCAATGTGTTCAGTTTTGGGCAGACCCAACCAAGGGAAAGCTTTCCCTAGTTGCAGGTTCTCTCCCGGAGGGTACATCCCCAGTCCTCATGATATTTTCTTCCCATAAAGAGCAAAGCTAAACATGATGAGGTCACTGAATCAAAGTGACTTTAGGCTGCATCACTTTCTAGAGGGCAACACTTCAGGTTCACGTCAGCCATTTAATGTTCCAGTAATAGACAGATGAAATCTTCTCCCTTTTCCCTCTAATACAGTCTTGATTCAACATCAGGGAGAAAGGGAAAAAAGAAGTCATTCCAGGCTAAATGCCATGCAGCACCATCACTTCTGAACAAAGAAGCTTAACAATAGAGAGAAGCGTTTCCTGAAAGGCTCTGTTCCTGCCAGGTAGAACGCTGCTTTTCTGATTGAATCCGGGAGTCATTCTTTCTTCTGCTCCTCCCCACTGATGTGCAAAAGGGAAAGCTGATAGTGGGGTGATAACGGATACCTGGGTCTTCAGACTGCTGGAACTTTCTCAAGAACTATCACTCATGCTTTGGTTCACAGCTTTTTAACAAGATTTATAGACACTGAACAAAAGATCAGTGTTCACCCGTGGCTGTTATTAGCTACAGCAAGTGTTTACAGCCTTCTGTCCAAAAGGAAGGGCCAGAGGCTGCATACCTCAGAGGGAAGGGAAGTTAGCTCCTCCCTAGGTTAGTTAACAGGACCTGTTAGGCCACCTTCCCAAAGTGAATTTTTGTAATAACACTGTCCTTTAAAAGTCGAGGACTACTGTCTATTCACCATTAAAATAATAATAAAAAAAAGAATAAGAAATAAGCATGGCCAAGTCATTGCGAACTGCTACTGGGCCAAGTCCCTTGGAAACTGTCTCCTTAGACGGGATATGCTGAGCAAGTCATAATTATGTTGCCAAGAGTAACCCCAGAAACCGTGGTGCAAAATGCAATGGAAAATAATGCTGCCAGAATATGAGCACGGCATTCTGTAAGCGTCAGGAAAAATAAGCCAGCCGGAGCCTTCATACTTTCAGACCCATTCAAACCCCAATAAAGTGTTATCCAGAAATGACTAATACTCATTTATTCATAAACCCAAACTATCAAAGGATGTGGGAGTTCTCCATCATCGCCCCTATGATAGAGAGCGTCTGGGTTTTTAATTTACTTCTACCGAAAGTGCCTAGAGCAGACAGCTTCCCAGATCAAGTGCTTAAGGCAAACTCTGAAAAGGTGCATTTAGAGCCCGTCAGAGACAAGGCAGTTCTGAGTCCTTTTACTAAGGCTCCCCAAGTCAGCTTTGGTCAGGCAGAGAGAGACCTGCGACTCGCCTGCTGCGATGCTAGTTAAGACACCCTCTGATCTCCAGTGGCCGCTGCGGCTCCTTATGCTCACTTTTCTCTACTGCCTTCTGCTGCCCACAGCAACTTTCAGAGCCCTGTACTAAAAACCGCTGGATCTGAAAGCGCACGTCTGCAGGCGGGTTTTAAACCCTGGAAACGAGATCAGACGCAGCTCAGCGAGACCAGACCCACAAGGGATCTCTGCACCGTTGTCAAGGTGGGAAAGTAGCTGGCACGCCTGTCTCATCTTCTCAGGAGACCCTGGGTAAAAGGCACCCTTACCTTATACTTCATCTCGGCGGTGGTCAGAGGAGCCCTGGTTCTATCTGGTCACACAGTGAGGCACTGCAGTGTCCACCCCTCCATGGAGCGCAGGGCGGGACAGAAGAGAGTAGCTTCGCCTCCCGCGCACTGCGGAGTCTCTGAGCGCCGGGCGTAGACCGAGACCGACAGAGAGCGGACCTCATTTGCATGCTGCGCCGCCATTGGCTGGTGGGAGGAAGGTAATACCTCCACCCCGCCCACCTCTAACTTCTGAGACGCCCCGACAAAGAGCGTGTAATACGATCATTTCTTTTCACATTATCAAAAGGGCGGAGGAGAAAACGGAAAGTGGGGAGTCCGCCCAAACCACCCCGAGAAATAAAAATTTTAAAGAGGAAAGAAATAGGAAACAGACAAAGGGGATACTTTCCTTTTGAGATTAACCTAAATTTTAAAGAATCCGAATTCACAAAGCGGTCTGACAATCCCGCTTCCTGTGACCTAGCAACTAGTTCATAAACCCATTTCATTTCAAAGCCATTCACCTTACAAACTCTACATGAAACGAGCAGGGGAAACAAAAGGTTTTCTGTCTCCAGGCTCCTTTTTTTACTAACCACCCCTGCTGATAACTCTGTGTGTCCTTTTTTTTTCTTTCCCTTCCCTGTTCTGTGGCTGTTTGCTTTCTTTTCTTTTTCTTTTCAGTGTTCAAAGTACTTTGCAAAGTCAGCCTGCTAGGAGCTGGAAAACATTTCTCTCTCAGTCAAAAGGATCTCACAAGTACCAGGTTTTCCTGGACCATCTCACTAGGACCTCAGAGAGAAGGAGTGTCAGACACATGAAGAGACCTTGGCAGTCTTTGATGGGGATATAGGTTAGATGAGAGCCCATGCAGGTCCTATAGAACACATCCTATACATCATCCCTGTCCTTCAAGCACTCTGCTCTTTTGAGTACTGGGGTTGTCAGATCCAGCTTTGAACACTGAGGCCTTTTCCTTCTGACCTCTCTCCTCCAAATGACCCATTAACCTACTCACACTTATTATCCAGGGAGAACCCTACTGTTTGATAAGTCTACTTAAAAAGAACAGAGAATTCTCTCTGGCAAAGCATGGAACACGATTTGTGTAGCGGTTTCAATTTGAGATTTCTATAGAGAAAGAGAATCACTCAAGAGAAGACAGATGGTCCTTTTCCTTGGACCTCAGGATGTGGAGCATTCAACAACTATCCCCTAGTTGGGAATGCATTCCAACCACACTTGCACAATTCCTGTGGGAAAAAAAATTAGCTCTTACTTTTTTTTTTCCTAACTAAGCTGGACCATAAATCCCTCTCTAAATTCCCAATGGATTAAAACTTTTGAAAAAAAAATGATTTAAGCAAAAAGCACAGGAGATGGCCCACAAAAGTGGTTTCTCGGTGTAGAGTTCACATTTACAATTTGAGCACTCCTTTGCCTGTGGCTCTGATTCCCTCTACAGGATGCCCCAGTAGCCATGAAGTTGATACTCCTGTTCATACCCCTGTTCAGACATCTTCTGGGTCATACCTTTCACTTCTTGGCCTCAAAGCTGAATTGAACCTGCATGATTTGCAAGGTCTTTTGGACACGGATTAGGCAAGAAGCACAGTGTGGTAGAAGGATTATTCCGGGAGTCCTGCAGACTCACACTAGTGAGGTATGTTTGTATTGTCTCTTGTGTCTACATGGGCATGGGAAGACAATGAGTCACAGGTCTTTCTCTCTGGAAGAGGTGTCCTGGGCCCCAGGAGGTGGAGATAGCATGACTTTGGCTTCCTCAGCAGCCAGGCTGAATCGTCCTTTGATGAATACAAGCAAGGCTAACCCGCCCCATCTGAACATTGCAAAACAATTTGCCGAAGCCCGTGCTAGGCATTTGGGAAATTGCGTTCTCAGCTAGAGGGCTTGATTCCTATCAGGTGATCCTCTTGTTTTGGAATCTCTATGAATTTCTTAACATTGCAATTTTAGTCTCCTAAAGTATAAAATAGAGAACATAATAATGCACACCTGCTGGGTTTACAATGTGGATTAAATGAAATAATGTCTATAGGAATCAATGACACTGAGTATGGTTGCTTGTTCCTAGTATTATTATCTTAATATCAATGAAAGTTTTAGTATACATTATTTTGCTCTTATTTTGTTATATATCATTAGTGCTGTGAATTAAATATTTAGTTGTTAGGTTAATGACAGCTATTACTGATGTTAAGTTGCTATGGATTAAGTGTTGTGAGTATTGGAGGTATTCACAAATAGGTGGAGAAATCCCTCCATTTGTGTCTTATTTTTATATTTTATTTAATGCGTATGAGTATTTTTGCCTGCATGTATGTCTGTGTACCAAGTGCATGTCTGGTGTCCATGGAAGCCAGAACAGGGCATTGAATCCCTTAGAGCTGGGATTAAAGATGGTTGTGAGCTGCCATGTGGTTGCTAGGAATCAAACCAAGGTCCTCTGGAGGAGCAGGCAGCGCCCCTCACCACTGAGCCATGTCTCCAGCCTCCCACTTCCTTTGTGTCTTATCTTCTTATAGGTAGCAGTTTTCTATTTAACAAGTCTCACGTGAATGCCTATCATGGGCCGGCTAAACTTTCTGAGAGGGAGGTGATGGATGTGGCCTTGACAAAGTTCCTGTCCCTTGTGGAGGAAAATAATTGAGGGAATATATAATATGAATTGAAGTGGTTAACGCTATGGAGAGAATATTAAGTAGTGGAAATTTCGAGAGGAAAACAGATCAACCAGTGTATGTGTGGAGAGTGAGTGGGGGTCTTACAATAGAGCCGGAAGGGAAGCTCCTGGAAGGAGGTGATATTTAAACAAAATCTGAATAACATGTGGGATGCAGCCACTCCCAGATCTGGGGAGAGAACATTCCAGACAGAAGTACACATGAGCAGGATTTCAGGAGGCCTGAGCTCATGTGCCAGGGACTGCAAACAGTGGTTCCAGCAGAGTACACAGGACAGAGGGAGAACGTGACATTAGAGGAAGGTGGACGAGAACTAGGGGTTTCCTTGAGTCTGACATGGAGTCTTTTGAGCAGAAAACAATCTATTTCCTTGTTCTCACCATTGAGATAGTATGCTGTGATCTCAGAATAGCTTAAGTAATACAGGTAATTTTGCTTTTATTTGTGATGTTCCCTTTGAACCCATTGGAGAAACACAAATTCTCTCAGTGAATGAAGAAACAGCCCTGTCTGCATCTATTGCCTGAGATACTAGATGTGAAAGGAATGTTGAAACTGAACTATGTAACTGAACTATGTAGAAACCTAGGGGTTGGTACCATCCCAGAAAAGACAAGGAGCCTGGGGCTCATCAGCATTCTTTTTAGTAGCTGCCTCTTCAGATAAAATGATGCCTCGTTAGACCCTAGTGCATTTAGGAGTCAGGAGAATGGCAGCCGATGCCATCTGAAAGATTTTATTAGTAGCCACTGGACATTGGTAGGACCATAGATCTAAATCAAGCAAATGCTGGGAGTGCTCATGGCTCAGGCAGAACTTTGTGCTGATTTGTAAGAATGAAAGTCTCAGAAGAGAGCCACCAGGGAAATCATCTGGTCAAATCCCTCAAGAGAGGACAAAGCTGACACTCAGAGGGGTTGGGCCAACTGGGTGTGGTCCTACCAGCTGGAGTCATATGTCTGTTAAGCCACTCTCCTGAGTCTTTTTAGTTTCCTTACTTGAAATCTCTGTGTCTCTATCTTCAGCATTACTACCTATTTATTTCCTAGAGGTTAGAGAAGATGGCATTAAGATTGTGTTTGACAATCTCTTCATGATATGCTAATGTCTTAGGAAACAGAACTGGAGCACTTTGGTGTGGGCTATCATGAAAACATCGGCCCTCCCCATTTCAGTTTCTTTCTCCACAAGATAGGCTTTTCACAGACGGGTCTCTCTGCAAAGAAATCTCTAGCTAGTAGTCTGGTGTCAGCCCTAGCCTAACACACTAATGCCTTTGTGTGTACTTGTCCACCTCCCCCACCCTGCCCACCTCACCCTTTCAGAACAAACCCTGCCTTCCTCTGACTGTGCCCCCATTGTACTTGGAACACAGATCTCTTAAAGAGCTTTTCCATGTTTGGGTGTTGATGGTGTGTCGACGGTCTGTTTCTCTAGCTCTGGGTGGGTTCTGGAAGAGCGGGGTGATGGGTGGATGATTGATTTGACTATACGTTGTAGGTGCTTAAATCATTGCCATACAGATATGGAAGTAATTCAGAGAATGCATGTTTTCCTCCAAGTTCGGCATAGAGCCTGGGAAAGGAATAGGGGGAAAAAGTATGTCTGAGGACATCTTCCAGTTCATATTTATTAGAACAGACCCATGATGCGTCTTTTCATAACCAATGTCAGGTGGCTGTCAGTTCTGTCTGTGTGAGTTGAGAACAGCATTTACACTTCTAAGTGGCTTGGGAGAAAACTAAAGAATAACATTTTGAGAGATGTGAAAAATACTGGTAATTCAAATTTCTGTGTCTATACATAAAGTTTTTGGCACATAGCCATCCCTGCTCATTTACATACTATCTGCTGAGATCCAAAGGTAGGAGTGAGTGGTTGCCCTTGACTTGGTAAATAACCAAAAAGCTAAAGAACATATTTGTTATTAAATAATACAACAGCCAAGCATGCTGGCACATGTGTATAATCCCAGCTCACCAGGAACACTTAGTGACTTCAAGATCAGCATGAGTGAGCTGGGATCCCCCCTGTCAAAACAACAACAAATTCCCCTAAAATAAAATAGATATGACATATAAAATAGCATTATCTGACTCTCCATAGAAAATGTGCTACTCATGTTCCAAAATGTACAAGATCTTTCTGGCTTTGAGTTCAGATCTTTCTACATCGGAAACAACCCAGACACTGAATGAAGAAGAGACCAGAGAAACCAGGCTAAGTCCTAAACAGAGGCACACTAAGGGTATGTGTTACTATTTCTAGTTTGATATCACTTTTTAAAAATCTGTATATATTAAATCATATAAAAATATTGTTCATTGACATAATTGACAATCTCTTAGTGATATGCTAATGTCTTAGGAAGCAGACATTAGATATATTGACATGAATATTGACATAATTCTATGTCAAGCCTATAAATTCCTTATTGACATATTGACATAAATATTGATATAATTCTATGTCAAGTCTATAAAACCTACCAAAGACAAGCCACTGAGAGTTTTCTCTTTCAGTCCAATGACCTTTGAGTAGAGCTCTCTCAGGTGCTGGGCTCTGAGGTAGATGTTTAAAGCCATCATGGCACTTAGTGTTTGTTTTGGGTACCAAATTCACGAGGTAGAGTGTTTTTAGTTGACATGTTACAACATGGAAACTTTGGAAAGTTTTGCAGTTCACACAAAGTCACAGGCATATGAGTGACAGGCTTGCAGTAGAAACCCAGACATTCTCCTTTCTGAAGTGATGTGGCCTTAACCAGAGAGCTGTGGTGCCCACTAGGCTTCCTCTCAGCACCATTATCTGAGCCTGTTGCTGTTTCTTTAAGGATAAGTCTACAGTTGAGTGGAGGACTAAGCATATCTGAGAAAGAGTTGGCAATACTGTCAAATAGTGTAAACACACACACAGACACACACACACACAGACACACACACACACAGACACACACACACACAGACACACACACATACACACACACACAGACACACACACACACAGACACACACATACACACACACACATACACACACACACAGACACACACACACACACACAGACACACACACATACACACACACACACACAGACACACACACAGACACACACACACACAGACACACACACACAGACACACACACACACACACACACACACACACACACACACACACACACA
>CAJQZJ010004381.1:16663920-16680336 GCA_907164525.1 Lophiomys imhausi | reverse complement strand
CACACACACACACACACACACACACACACACACACACACACACACACGAGGTCCCTTTCATTATTCATTGTCCTTTGCTTACTTAACCTCATCTTGCCCCAGCTTGCAGTCCATCTCTCTCAGGAAGTTTTGGCCTAAAAAACTCCTTGCTGCTTACATGCTCCTGTTCCAGGTTCACTCTCGTCCTTTCTCATGTCTCTCATCATCTATGGCCTAGGTCATGGCTTCCTGAATCCTACTTCCCTTAAGAAACAACCATGACTGATTGACCCTCTTCTCTCTACATATTGGATTCAACAACTCCCTGCCATCCCTGTCAACCCCTTATGTGATGTATTATAACTTAGAACATTTGTCGTGGGACATGGGCTACTTAACCCACCCCACCAACAAGTCTATTAGCAACAGTAAACTAGGAATAAATTACATTTCCTGAAGGGTTTGGTAAGGAGATATTTCTTTAACATTTGTCTCTGCAGATGAGGGTAGCATAAATTATAAAGACTTGTTGGTTCATGTTCCCTGGGTTACTTTAGACTTGATTTCTCCCTAACTCAATGAGAAGCCACCTGGGGGCAGGTGGGATTCTGAATTACATAAATTGAAAATGATGCCTCTTACTGCATGGCATGATAGAATGAGCTGCCTACTGGAATGAGTTCATGGGATCTTACATTCAGCCAGCCTTCCACCACATGACACTGTACAGTCTTAAAAAAAAAAAAAATCCACTACCTCTTCCACTCCTAGCTTCTCTCCTGAGAGTGCAGTGGTAGACTTGAATGTCTTAGTCCCAGCCAATTGTCCATAAGCCTGAGCATACCATCATAAGTGGAATGATCATAGGCCATATCAGGACTTATATTTAAAATCTGCACAACTGTGAAGTTTTGATGTTTAATGCTGTTAACTTGAGAATACTTAATTACCACCCTTTCTCTTCCCAAAGAACTAAGGAAGGCTGACAGCTTAAATTACACACTAAGTGAATTCACTCAACTCTAGTGAAATATGACAAGCAATTGTGGGGCTCCACCCAGCACCTAGTATTCTCTGTCCTTGAAACAGTGAGAGAATTTACTAAGGGGTGAAGTTGTAAGAAAAATATAGAGGCATACAATAAAGATTTACATTTATGGGTTTCCATAAATATACAAAGGTTCACATTTCTATAGTTTATATGTACCTAGACTGACCATGGCATAGTGCTCACCAGACAGAAGGGACTTAAGGGCAAAAATGTGCAGACTGCCTGGCAAGGATGCATGCCTGTTTTCTCTAGCTTCAAGGTATTCTTGTAGGGTTTACTTGTCCAATTTGTTATATAAAACTGCCATGGATATCCCTTCTGAGGGCAGGTAGAAGGTTTAGGTTGTGGATTTCTGCAGATGTCAAGATATTCTGCTGAACAGACAGGAAGCCTATGACTGGATGAAGCACAGTTTTTTGTTTTTGTTTGTTTTTATGGCACTGCCCAATATAACAACAGTGCTACACAACACCTATCTTTTAAATGATAAGGACAAAGTTATTTGTTTCTACCCTTTGCTAATCCCTCATACAGTGCACTTGTAAAGTACTTCCTTTAAACTCTTGTGGTCCAATGTATTGACAGCTTCTTGCCTCTCCCTTGAGTCCTGCTACCTGGTGTTCGGTCTTTAGTTTTGGAGAGTGAACAAAACTAGTTTTAGAAGACAAGATGACTACAGCTGCAGAAAGAAAGTATACTAACATTAGGAAAAGGTTAGACCAGCTGGGCTACCGCCAGACTCTGTCCAATTTTTAATTTAATTTTCCTATTTTTAATTTAATTGATGTATCTGTGCATTCGAGTGGGTATGTCTATGTGCTTTGCATATGTTCGTGCATGTGTGTATGTGATATATACAGAGATCAGAGGACACCTCCAGGAACTATCCACCTTAGTTTTTCAAGATTTATTTTTCTTTATGTGTATATGTATATGCTATATGTAGGAGTGCTCACAGAGGACAGGAGAGGGCACTGGATCTCTCTCAATTCCCCCCCCCCAACAGCTGGAAGCTGGAGTTATAGGAAGTTGTGAGCCACCGAAAATGGTGCCAGGAACTATTCTCTTAAAGAGCAGTATGCACTCTTAACTGTTGTACTATCTCTCCAGCCCATGTCCACCCTATTGTTTGAGACAGAGTCTCTTACTCGGACATGGATCTCACTGTTTTAGACTAGGCTGGGTGGCCAGAGAGCCCCAAGAGTCCTCCTGTTTCCCCTGTCTGATGCGTGTGTTGGTGGAGTATGCAGAACAAACCAGGGACTCTAGGCCCTGGCTCTGGGGTGGGCCTGGATATTCTGTTTTCAATGCACTCAAGAGCTTCACCATTTTCAGGGCACAGTGGCTGCTGACAGTCACTTCCAGCATCTAGCATCTAGAGTAACTTCAGGGGCCGGTGGTGGTGGTGGTGGGACAATACAGGGGAGGATGTATGTGTGTGTTTGGGGGAGGAGTGTTGAAATCACAAACGACTTCTTTGCTGGAGTCACCTATTTCTTTGTGGGTTGGGGGACATTCCCGGGGCAGCTGTCCTAAAGAGACCCAACTATTCCAATCCTCAGAGAAAGCCTGCCCCTTGTCCCCGCATCAGGAGCAAACATCCACAGACCCAATGGCCTCGGGGCTATTTGTCCAGTCCACTTCATTGCCAGCTGGTGATGATGAGCCAGAAGAAGGAGTCCCAGCCATGCAGGGGCCAGTGGAGGGGACAGGAGGAAAAGAATGTCAGGTGGAGGCCCAGTATGGTGTGCTCTGTTCCAGCCTAGCGTTTAAAGAGTTTGATTCATTTTTTAAAAACCGAATGTTCCAGCTAACAGCAACCTTTTATTTTGTCTGCTAGAAAGATGCCTGTGTGGCATGGGCCCAAGGCCTAGGCGGTGGCAGAGGCACCAGGGCCCACCCTCTACTTCCCAGTGGAGTATGGATGGCACATTCCTTTCTGCCCACGGAGCTGAGAAACAAGGGGCAGCTCCCTTCTTTATATGAAAAACTGAAGGGAGACTGTGCTAATGAGCAGGCACTAACTGCTCAGTCTTACTCATGTGCGCCGCTGAGGTTTGTGGAGTATGAGATCCCTTCATTTGCTGAAGTCTTGGCACTCTGTGGTTTCAACATTGAAGATGCAGACAAGTGGGCGTTACAAGGGCTTCCTCGAACTTCGGTGCCTGGCGGTTCCCGGTGAGTCACGCTCTAAACTTGAGCTTCTGGTTTTAGGAAGGGCAGAAAGTAGTGACTAGAAGCCACACCTGGGCCTCTGCTGACCTTTGATGGCAAAAGCCACAACTCTCACTATGCCATCCCCAAATCATCCTACATAGTCGTCCCTCCTTCAGAATATGTCAAGGGATTGGTTATATAGGACCTCATATGGTTACCAGAATATATGGATGCTAAAATCTCTTGTATAAAAATGTACTAGAATTGCAAAGGATCCATGCACATCTTCCTGTATGCTCTAAATCTTCTCTAGACTGCTCATACATTACACCCAACATAATGTAAATGATATGCAAACAGGTGATACAGGGGTAGTAACAAGTAAAACATCTGTGTATGTTCAGCAGACATGCAATTTTTCTGCCAAGCATTTCAAGCATTCCACAGTTGATTGAATGGAGAATGTGGAACCCCCCCCCCCCATATGGAGGGATGACTCAAAAGCCACCACCTATACATCTCCAATAGTCAGAATAAGAGTCCCTCTTCCATGCTGTAATGTATGGAGAGAAAATGGGAACTGTCCAGGCAGCCACTAGTATGTCATTTCTTAGTTTTGGAAGCTGCAGGCCCTGCACTTCCTATATAATCAGATATATTTATCCCTCTCAGGTCTCTGAGGTGGTTGAAGAATAGATAGCTAGAGTCTCATAGTTAAATTTTGAGTTGTTTAGGAATCAAGAGGGTGTTCTGGATCTAAGAAGATATTTTTTAAATTGTGAGGCAAGTTAGTATGAAAGCTGAGTCAGTTATAGAACTTTAAACTCATGGAGATGGTTAGATAGTAGAATGTTAAAGTCAGGTGCCAAATACATATGGACTGGACATTGGGAATGTATGCTAAGCCATATAACTCTTATAATTGTGGCCTATTTATTTCTGTTGTTTTGTATTGTATTTATAGTTATAAGAAAAAGAACCATTTTTTGGACTGAAAGGGAGAGCTGTTGGGGGGAAAAAGAAATACCTTAAACTAAAAAAAAAAAAAAAGAAGGGAAGAGGATGGGGGGTTGAAGGGGAGGAGGGTGGAAGGGTGGGACTGGAGGGGGGAGTAGGGAGGGGATTGTGATTGAGATGTAACTTGAAGAAATAAAAAATTAATTATTTAAAAAAAGAGTCCCTCTTCCAGACAGTTCTTTAATTCTTTCCTCTCAAGTCCACTGAGGGACTCAGCTCCCCAGCCATTCTATCTTCCCTCAGGTCCCTAGCCTTCCATGTCCTGGATAAATTCAGGTCTCCTCCCCTGGGTACATACTCACAGCTCCATTGTCCAGATTGCAATGGCTCCCAAGGGATCAGACGCTGATCCCATGAGCAGATTCACTCACCTTTCAGAGGATTTGTGGAGGATATGAAGCAGACACAACCATGGACCAATCCAATGGGGGTTTGTGGCCAAGTGAGCGATGTAAACATTCTGGGATTTTGTATTTTATATTTGTGGCAGTCTGAATACTACCTCAAGTCTTTAGAGTCTCCCTACTGCAACTGACGCTTCCCCAGTGCCCACCAATCAAGGGTCTCACATGGTAGCCTCTTACCTGTAGCTCCATACCTCCGCCTCTGTCCTGACCATCAGCAATTAAATTAAGCGGAAGCATCCAGTGCAGTGCTAATGTTCACCTTACTAGAACAAGGAGATGAGAAAGGTTCTCAAAACACAAGCTCATGACCATAACATTGATGATGAGTTATTTCAGCCAATATAAAATGGCTCTTGTAGAGTTGTCAGAGTTTCAGAGAATTAAGAATGAGCACATTCTTAATTTCTGCCCCTGGTTCACTGTGGCTCTGTCTAGCATGTGGCGCAGTGTGAGTCTTGCAAGGCACATTTGAGGGGCCATGCTCCACTGAGAACCATGAACTTCTCTACTGCCAAAGCTGGAGGCTCTTCTCCATTTGCTAAAAGCTCTGCCTCTCCCTGGACCTGATGAACACCTGCTTCCTCTGGCTCGAGCTAGATTCCAAGTAGATAGCAGACCCTTTTATTCTGTCCCACTTTTGCCCAATCCTTTCTTGTTTTCTATTCAGACAGGCATTCCCCAAAGCTCCAGCCTCAGCATTTTTGCCTTCTGCACCTGACCCCTTCTCTAGTACATCCTCTCCTGCGACTTATACTCTTGCTTCTACACCAAAAATGATGATATTTCATGATGTAGGCTCTGAGTCACAAACTCGTTTTCTGCTATGCCCAAATATTCCAGCAACATCTCATGAGATCTCTGTGTTCATATCCTGTGATTAGCTCTATATTTCAATCTGGCTAGGCCATGTCTCCAGATATTTAAAACAAATACCAAGATAGATGCTAATATTAAGATAATTTTATAGACGAAGTTAATGTTAGCATCAGTAGACAATGAATAAAGCAGTTAACTCTTTAACATGCAGGTGGGCCTCATCTAAGCAGTTGAAGGCCTTAGCAGAAAACAGGTTGAGGGTGATAAAATTCTGCCTACACTGACCTGAGGCTCAGTTTCTTCATCAGCTTGACAGGTCTTTCTTAAGTCTTTAGTCCACCAGTCTACACTGCATATTTTGAAGTGTGAGCCATTCCTTAGGACACAATTTATAATCCCTCATCTCTGTCTGTCTGTCTGTCTCTGTCTCTGTTTCTGTCCATTTCCTTCCTTCTCATCCACACAGTTATGCTTTAGACCAGAGGTTCTCAACTCTCTTAGGGAGACTCCCTTGGGGTTGCATATCAGATATACTGTATATCAGATATTTACATTACAATTCGTAACAGTTGCAAATTTATAGTTATGAAATAGTAACAAAATAATGTATTTTTTTTTTTTTGGTTTTTCGAGACAGGGTTTCTCTGAATATCTCTGGCTGTCCTGGACTCGCTTTGTAGACCAGGCTGGCCTCGAACTCACAAAGATCCGCCTGCCTCTGCCTCCCAAGTGCTGGGATTAAAGGCGTGCGCCACCACTGCCCGGCGAAATAATGTATTTTTTAACATTTATTTATCTCTTCAAGTTACATCTCATTCAAAGTACCCTCCCTCCTCCCCTTCCAGTCCCCCCTCCTCCTCTCTCTCCCCCCACCTTCCTATCTGCTTTTTTTGTTGTTGTCATTGTTGGTTTTTTTTGTTTTGTTTTGTTTTGTTTTTGTTTTGTTTTTCGAGACAGGGTTTCTCTGTGTAGCCCTGGCTGTCCTGGACTCAATTTGTAGACCAGGCTGGCCTCGAACTCGCAAAGATCCGCCTGCCTCTGCCTCCCAAGTGCTGGGATTAAAGGTGTGCGCCACCACTGCCCGGCTGTCATTGTTGTTTTTTAATTTAAGGTCTATCTTTTTTTTTTCCCTAACAGCTCTCCCTTTTAGTCCAATAACAGACTCTTTTTCTTATAACAGTAAATACAATACAGAACAATAAGAACAATTAGGTCACAGTTATGATAATTATAGTGTATAACAACAAAATAATTTTATGGTTGGAGGTCACCACAGCATAAGAAACCCTATTAAAGGGCCACAGCATTAAGAAGGTTGAGAACCATTGGCCTATTGGAAGGTAGAGGAATCTTTAGGGAGTGGACCGTATCAGGAAGGAATTGGACCACTGGAAAGGGATTGTGAGATACTGGTCTCTTCCTTCTATGTTTGGTACCCAGCCCTGAGGTGAGGAATTGCCTAGGCCACATATTATGCCCTCCCACCATAATATGCTGCCTTGTCACAGGCTCTGAAGCAATGAGGCTGACTGAGTATAGATGGAAAAATCTCAAAACTCTGAGCCCCAACAAACATTTGCTTTTAAGTTAATTACCTCAGGTGTTTTGTTATAATGGTATGCTGACCAAAACACACACATACACACACCACCACCACCAGCAGAAGTTCTGTTCCTCAGAATAACACAAATATGAAATTCTCTTGAGTGAACATTTTTTTTTACTTAAAGCCTGTCTTATTTTGACACTACATTGTCTCAGTCACCAAGAGCCAGTCCCTCACCTTGATTACCTTTCCCATATACAATCAGTATCCAAATCATGTCATTTCTATACCCCCGCATGAATTGCCTTCTTTCATGCATCCACTAGTAGATGTTTCCAATCACCACACAGGCCTGGCCAAGCAGAGGCTTTGTTCCTTTGTCTACAGTGATTTATCTGAGAACTTGGAACAAAATGTAGAGAATATCAGTTCACAGTCTTTGAGATTTAGCATATGCACCATGAAAGGAAGGCATCTCCATCTTTGGGTCATATACTATAAACTACGTTTAAGAGTAAATGCCTTTTCCTCTTTGTAACACATGTTTATAGGGAGAAAGGAGGAGCTTACAAGCAAAATGAAGCAGAGACACTGAGAGCAGAAGAATGAAGAGACCTCATCTCATTTGTGTCTCCTGAATCAGCCATGCCTGAAGTCTGCTGTAAGCCAATCTAACCCATAAAATGATGCGCTGGTTTGGTTTTGTCAATACGGTATAACCATAGACATGTCTGGGAAATTAATTGAGAAAATTCCTCCACAAGACTTAACCTGTAGGACATTTTCTTGATTGATGATTGATGTTGGAGGGCCCAGCTCATGGTAGGGGGGTGCAACCCCTGGGGAGGATGCCCTGGGTTCTATAAGAAACCAGGCTGAGCAAGCTAGCAGGAGCAAGCCAGTAAGCAACATTCTTCCACGACTTCTGCTTCAGTTTCTGCCTCCAGGTTCCTGGCTCGAGTTCTCCTATTGACTTCCTTCAATGATGGACTTTGATGTGGCACTTTAAGCTGAAATAAATACTTTCTTCCCCAAGTTGCTTTAGTTCCTGGTGTTTTATCACAGCAGTAGAAACCTAACTAAGACAAGTAATGAAAATATTTTCCCTTAACCCAATTTGAATCTGGCTTCTTTCCATTGCACTAAAGTGTCCACATTAACCCTCTGCCAGTGAGCATGGGCAACTTCCCATTCACGCACACTTTCTCTGTCCTCTCCACAGAAGTCTTAAGAACAAAGACACCCAGTCATTGTGCTGCACAGGACTCCTAGCTGGGCCTTGAGGCACCAGAAACACCCTAAACTTGTGTCATGGGGAGAAGGGAGAAGCAAGTGGCCACTGAAGTGGCAGAAGCAGAAAGGAGAGTCAGGTATTAGGAAACTGCAGAGCGACAGTAACATAGATCCATTGGTTGATTGGGACACAGCTTCAACAATGAAGGGGAAAGCACGCCACCATTTCAGTCAGATTCTGGGCAGCAGGGCTTTGTGCACCTGCAAACCCATTCAGATGTCATAATCACATTTCCCTGCTGATGGTTTCATCCTTGTTAATAGCCACTGAGGTTTTCTTCTCCCCTCTACCAATCCTAATCGCTCCACAATAACAGTGGGTAGTGTCGGAGCCACAGAGATGAGTAATACCAAGAAACTGTCCTTACTTCTTAAATACCTATTACAGGAGCAGCCAAGGTAACTTCATGAAGATAAGCTTGTGCTGGGGGAAAAGAAAAACCACTCCATCAAGTTATGTAAGTTTCTATTTTAAAATCATCTGGTTCTAATTTGCTGAAGTTAATGCTTTCTAGCCTATGCCAAGCGCTACGTTTGATTTATGGAAATACTTTAGCACATTTTTCCATCGCACTCTTGTACAATATATTTACCACCCCTTTTGTTATGGTTAGAAAGATTACGGACCTTAAAACAGCCTTCTTTATGAGCTTGCTGATATTTTATCATAAAATTCCATAAGATGGAATTAAAAAAAAAGCCTAGTAAGCGGTACTATTCAGAGACCATTCCACATGGTTTAACTTTATTTTACTTTTTAAAAAAATTTTAACAAAGTGATCCATCTGGAAAATGGATATTTAAAAATTTTCACTATGCCAAACCACTTTTTTTCAGGACAGACTATTTTGTTTTCTTTTTTCTTTCTTTCTGGTGGTTTTTTTTTTTTTTTTTTTTTTGGAGAGGGTGTGGAGAGAGTAGGGCAGGAGTGGATGTTTAGACAGAAGTCATACCAGGCTACACTGCTGAGCAAATAATGGCATCAACACCAAAGGATAAAGACATGTATCGATCCAGATTTCCTGTACACCACAGAAGGAACTCTCAGAACATCCCAGGCAAATGGAGTGAATGTCAGATCTTACAGGTAGGGTTGGTGTCTGTGACTCAGTACCACTCACCTGGCCCTGGAGAGGTCAGCACAGAGCTCAGCTCAGGCTGATGGGGCCTCAAGGCTCTTTGCATTTCCATGCTCCATGACATGGTTCCAGAAAGAGGTAAAGGCAGACCCACTCAGGCTCTAGAAATGAAATATCTTTATCTATTTTGTGATGCTAGGGATTGAATCCTGGGTTTTCTGTACAATAGTCAGCTCTACCATTGAGCCACATCCTTAGCCCTTCAATAAAGAAATTATACACACACACACACACACACACACACATAAACATATATATGCATATACACACATATGTAATTTATTGTGTGTATATATAATTATATATAAATATGTATACACATGTAATTATATATACACATAATATATATTCACTCACATTTATAATATATACGCTTATATTAGACCATTGTTCACCACCTCAAGACATCGTACAGAACAATTAAGGACTTTGAGGCACAAGCCTTTCAGACCTGCAGTGATTCAGCTGAGGAAGGGATTCTCAAAAGTCACTTCAGCCCACTGGACCCAGTGTGTTCCTTTTGTTTCTGTTCTCTGCAGGAAGTGAGGGTTTTTCACTTCACACCCACATAAAACAAGATGGCTGCCCAGGAAACTCCCCATCTGCCTGGCTCATTCTAGTTCTTTAAAACAAAGAGGTTTCATTTCTCTTAAGTGGAGTTCAGGCAGCTCTCTGCAGTGATGAACTCCAAAGGCATGGCAAGTCAAGAAGTTGTTTCCCAACAGTCTCTCTGCCTCCAATACTGGGACTCAAGCTGAAGGGGCTTAGCTAGCTACCTCTGCTGGGAGGCCTTGTGACTGGCTGTCAGGCAGCCCTGTGCTACAGCTGGAATGTTTCTCATCCCATCAAAACTCATGTTGAGTCTCCGTCCCCAGTGTGACAGTGACAAAAGTGACAGGTCCAGTAAGGGGCGTCATAAGGTTCTGCTCTCATTTCCTCTCACTGGAATGGGCTAGTATTTGTAGGATTTGCACCCCTTTTCTCCCTGCTCATAACTGTCTCCCCTGTGCTTTTCTGCCAGAGGCTGAGCAGGGACAGCCACCTGATCTTGAGCTTTCAAAACCAAGAGCCCAACTCAACCTAGTCTCAGATATTCAGTTATAGCAATATAAAACGTATTAAGACACCATTATTTCCATCTTTCCATGGAAACAATGTAATAAGACATGAAAATTTAAAGCAATAACCAAAAAAACCCAAAACCAAACCAAAAACCAAAGAGAGAGAGAGAGAGAGAGAGAGAGAGAGAGAGAGAGAGAGACCACAGTGACCTCCTTTTCTTTCTGGATTCTTCTTTGTAATGTTTGTCTTTTATATCCACCATTCAGGTCCATCCACCCCGCCTGACTCCTCAGCTCCAGTTCTACTCCTTCAAGCAACCTCTGTTGATGGGTGCTATGCTCACCCTCAATCCCAGCTACTATGTCATTGGGGCACACTATATTATTTCATTGTAAACCTCATCTGTGTTCTCTTAAAGTTCTTTATACAATAGTTGACAAGTCCCTATTTGATCTAGGTAATAGCAAATTGTTTTTATTGAGATAAGATCCAGAAGCATAAAATCCATCATTATATAGTACATTATTCAGTTATTCTTGCAGGATCTGCAGAGATGGATCAAAGAATTTCAGAACACATTCCTTACTTCAGAATGAGACTGCTTATTGGTTTGGGCCACTCCTCATCTATACCCCAAGCCTTTGGCAACTCATTTAATTTCCAGTTTCAAAGTCGAACACAAAAAGGAGACTGGCTGTTAATTTTTTTCTATACACTTAAAAATGTACTTCAGATGCATGAACACATGTGTACATCTAACACTTGACAAAGAAAATGAAGTGAAACAGCTCAACCATGCCAATAAAACAGAGGATAGCAAACTTTGTGGGCAGTGTGGGCTTTCAGAAAGAAAAGTAGAGAGAGGTTCAGCAGAGACAAGATGATAAGTCCTTTGTATTCACCAAGGAGATGTCCCTGAGCCAGCTGTAGCTAAGTGGTTACCCAACTTCCACTATGACTCATCAGATGGGAATTAATTACTCTACATCACAAATGCTGAAGGAGGTGATGGCCTAGACCAAGACCTTATGGGGCAAGGACTCTCCAATGAGGCTAGCCTGGCATGAAGTTCCATGCTTAATAATTTGGCATTGCCCACCTAGTTAAACAGGTGTGTGTGCGTGTGCGCGCGTGTGCGTGTGCGTGTGCGTGTGTGTGTGCGTGTGTGTGTGTGTGTGTGTGTGTGTTGTAGTGTACTGTTGGGGATCAAAGCCAGGGCCTCATGTACACTACAGAAATCATCTACCATTTGCTATGTTTCCAGCTTTTCCACACACATCTTCAAACTGGTTAAGAAAATTAGTCCAATAAGGAAATTGTTATTCTGTAGACAGTTAGTAGAAAAATAGCAACAGGCCTTGTGCTTCCTCCTCTGACAGGGCAGTTGAGTAGCACAGGGATTCTGTTCTGCTAGCCTATTTATGACTTCTTAGCCCTCTGTTCTTCATTGTGGAAGCTACAGGAGCTCTTGGCCTGCCACAGACCTTGGTGGAGGCTTATCCTGGAGCTGATGGCCAAACTACAGAAGATACTGATCTACCCTGGGTGCCAAAACCCCTTTGATTTACCTTCCTTGTTCTGGGAACTTCCTTGATGGGATGCTGAGGCCTCACTGTGGTCCCGGGAGGCCCAGCTTTCTGTACCTGCATCTCCTTGGCATTCTCATTTCTGGGAACTGGCTTAGTGTCTTGTGCCAGATCCCTGTCTCTCTTCTAGTTGATCTTTAAGCCGTGATGCTCTCCTGAGCCCCACTGGCCTTAGTCCTCCCTGTAAGCTGTTTCTTCTAATACTAATTTTTCCATAGTCCACTATCCACACAGCAGTGACTATGTTCTTGAGTAGTTAATATGTCAGTGTGGCTGGGCCATGGTCCCCAGACATTTGGTTAAATGTTATTCTGGATGTTTTTCTGAGATGCCTTTGAATGAAATATAGACAGGTCTGTATACTTTAATCACACAGATTGTTCTCCATCATGGTAGGGGGCCTCATCCAAACAATTGAAAGCCTCAATAAAACAAGTACTTACCAAGTCCTAGAGATTTAGACTTGACTGTGGATGACAGGCACACTCTAGAAGACTGGGCTTAAAAGCAAGACAGAAGTGGATTCCCTTTCTCATGATATAGAAGTCTGAGAGGCCAAGTGATGATTCATGAAAGACAGAAAAGGCAGTGGCTTCTGAAAGGAGCTGGCCACCCTGCTAGAGGGGACATTCTTTGGTCTGGAGGACTGCCAAGTTCAAAGACCTTTTCCTCACTCAAGTAAACGTTGTTATACTGAAATGATCTCAGTTTTTATCAGTCTATATGAACAGCTGTCTAAGTGGAAGGATGTAGCTAACAGCAGAGTCAAACATGCAGCCAGGAGTAGAAGATATATAGAAGGGAGAGGAGACAGAACAGTTGACACTTGAAGAAAAGAAAGAGCCCTGGTTATGCATGGTCTGTCTGTCTGTCTGTCTGTCTGTCTGTCTGTCTGTCTGTCTGTCTCTCATCCCTGGAGGTCATGGTCTCTGTGAGGTAAATGTTGTGAGTTGCTGGCTCACAGAAGAGTTAGGACAAGCACAGTAGCCAAAGCCTAATCTAATCTGACACACCATCGAAGAGGGACGCTGGCTTTGCCGCGGTCACCATATGTCACCTTCCATTAGTCTCCTTTCCAGGATGGTTTCCAACATCTCTTCTTTTTATCAGGGTTGTGTACACTAAAGGGAAAGATCCAGGTCTGTACAGTGTAGCAGGAAGGGTAGAGCTACCAATTGACAAGACTCTCATTCCATCCCAGCCCTGGAGGAATTCTGCTGCTGACACAACAGCCAGGGAGGTTTGCTGTGTCCCCTCCCTTACATGCCGTTCACTCAGTGAGATGGCTTCTCCGTAGGTTCCCAGCAGAGATCTGTTTGCTATATCAAGACACCATTTTTCAGCTTTATCATGACAGGATAAACGCACTTGGACTGCATCGTGACTTCTGCCCTGAGATTTCAGAATGGGGTCTGGTTATCTCTGCAGACCCCAATGTCTGTTTCTTCACAGCCATGTTTCAGTTCTTACTTGTCAGTTTAATGAGGCCCTTAAAACAGACCTCCTTATTAAAGTTGAAAATAAAACCAGACACCTGTAAATTCCTTCATCTCTAATCCTGAACTTCAAATCATGTGTGACAATTTAATTTCTCTAGGTATGGTGGCTGTCTGGACTTTCCATGTTTGAAAATATCTCCTAAGGTCTGTTGTTGCTAAGTCGTCTTAAGGAAACAATGGGGTATAGGGTAGACAGCTGTTTAATTGGATATATATAAAAAAAGTACATAACCTATAATGGCAAGAGTAAGTCCAATCCTTCCAAAACCAAGTCACATAAAAGGTGGTGGCTTTCATTATATTCTCTTTATCCTGATTCTCTTCAACAAAGTAGACTGATTTAAATCTATATAATAGTGAGTCTCACACTGACATTTCAGGAAAGATAGTGGTTTGGGGGCTATAAAAATGATTTTTTTTGTGTGGTGGCCATTATTCAACTTACCTTTCTCTTGTTCCTTGGCCTTGGCTAATGGGATACCTATGTTGGGGTCCAAGTGCTGAGCTTTTACAGGCAGGGGACTTTGGAATCCAGGGGGAGTTGAGCAAGTAGTGCCAACATAGCCGATTACACTGCAGAGGAAAAAAATCACAATCTCCCTATGCAACCATTCTACTCTGAAGCATCCTTGTTTATGTGTTTTTTTGTTTAATTTCGTTTTTCCCTCTTTCTCCCTTGAAGGAGAGTTAGGCCCATGACAGAATTCTATTTGGGAAGTGAAAGGCAGAGGAGCCGGTGCAGATCAGACTGCACGGTTCCCCAAATTCCATTCTCTTCCACTCACTAGGCTCCTGTTTTCTGCCCTCAGGCACTGATGTTCAATTATTCTGGGGACACAGGAACAGTGTGATGAAGCAAACTGGAGCCCAGACGAAGCTGAGCTGATGGATACTGACTTTTCCACTTGGTGTCTAGAAGAAGATGACCTCGTGAACTCTAACTGCCCTTGAAGGCTTGACACTGGGAACTTTGTACTGATTTATGCCTTAGCCCTAGTCGGTTATCCCCTCTGGCCAAGCTTACTCTTCATATTAAACGCAGAAGTACAGCTATGCCCTTCTGTGTCTGCCCCAGGTTCTAAGCCTGCGTGTGACTTGACTCCTGTCAAGCATACATTGTATTTTGTTCTTCCTGTATTGTTTGGAGCGTGCATCTCCTCTCTTGAGCACTGCAGTTCTGTCCACTTTGGATCTCTCCCACTGTTCATGTGTAGAGGCCAGGGACCAACTTACAGGTGGCAGTTCACTCTTTCCTCCACGTGGGTCCTGGGGATCAATCGTATGTCCCCAGGCAGTGGCAAACACCTTTGAGTTTTTGAGGATGATGGCTGTAAAGAAACAAACCGCTGAGCCTTCTCCGTAGTCTTGTCCCAGGACTCTGCCCAGTCTCTGGGAAGCTAGGCTAGAGATGACAGATACTCTCATTTTCTCCCAGCCTGAGCATGTCAGAAACTTTCCAGTTCACTGGCAGCTGAGAATACACACAAACACAGAAATCCAAAAGGGCTTTGGCAACTTTAAAAGGGGTGCCAATCAAGCAAAGGAGAGTGTGTGCCTGTGGAAGTTTTTGAGCCAATATTTGTGTCCCCATTTTACACCAACTCATTTTTTATTTCTGCTTACACTGCATGCCTTTCCACTGTCAGCATCCACAGCTCTCAGAGGGTCTGGGTGGTCTCTTCCCTGCCTTTAAAGAGGAATATAAATTGCCAGCACACACAGCACATATACCCCTCCTTCACTGATAGGCACTAAAACATGAAACAATGCAAATGGGCGTTAAAGACCCTGGACATTATAGCTGACCTTTTCCCATGCCTTCTGGATTTACCCATTCCATGGTCAAAGAAGCACAGTGAAAATCAGGACGAAGCTGTGAGGAGGCCACCATGCTTGTTCCTATCGCTACTGACGTGAGGAAAGAGCTACTGTCTTAATATGTGAGTTAGAAAATGACAAACTGAAGAAACCAATGTCTCATAAAATAAGAATAAAGACTTTAAATACAGTTTATTTTATGAGTAAAATGATTCTGGGGTAAAAACCATCCTAAGAAACAACAGGTATTGTCCAACTTCCCTGGAACCTTCCACCCTGTCTCCATTCCTGACTTTGTGTCCTATTTTATTATCATTAGAAGTAACTCCTAGACCTTACTGTGAATGCACATAGGTGTAAATATTCCAATAAAAAAGTAGGCATGGACAAAAGTGCCAGGACCACACCTTTCTTTCTCTTTTCTTTTCTACATCTTCACAAAGAAAGCCTTCCTTGGGAAAATAAAACAAGCCTGTAGGACAAGGCGTTCTCATACTGGTGGTCCCCTAGGAACCAAATGTTATCTTCTAGGGAAGTTGCAGGGACAAGAGAATGTTTAAGCTCACCTGAATGACCTGAGTCCTGCAAGTTTCCACATTGTGAGGAAGCAGGGTGTTCTTCTCAGAGCCTCCAGATCATGTCAGATTATGGTAAAATGCAAAGATTTCAGTGTGATGGGTTCTCATCCCATTTGCTCATGAAAGTGAGTAACCCCTGAGTTTACACAAATCTACCAAAACAAGTCAAGCCTTCGTGCTTCTTAAGTAAAAGAGGTGGAAGTGTCCCCTTGGAGAACAGTGAGAGAGAAGATGTTTAATGATGTCCAAAAAGCCTTCCCACACACAGGAATTCAACCTTTTCCAGGAGGTAGAATGAAGGATGTATCTTGTAGTGGCTGCTTTTTCTGAAAGCCAAGCCACATCAGGGTAAATGCCTTTCCTTTTATTTCCTTCTGCTTGTAAAATCTTGTAACTCCAACAAAACAAAACAAAAACAAAAAATCCCCAAAAAACAAAAAACTGCTCTCTCTCTCTCTCTCTCTCTCT
>CAJQZJ010004381.1:16645061-16660328 GCA_907164525.1 Lophiomys imhausi | reverse complement strand
ATTTAGGTGGCATTCTATCTTTTGTACAAATTCAGTGAAGCATCGCTTCCCCCCCCCCCAAACCTCAATCTATGGTGTGGTACAATGCCCTATATGCTTTCCCTGTCTCTGTCCCTGTACTTATGTGACATCAAGAGTCATCTTGATTTACTCCTTACCGCCTAAGTTATTTATCCCCTGCCCCATAGACTTGTGTCCTTGAAGCCATTTGATAGCAGCGTGTGATCCCTTTGTGACTGGTATTGCATTTCACTCTCAGCAAGCCATGGAAGCCAGCTCACAGTTCCACACATTGACCATCTGCGGAGCTGGGCTATTGGGAAAGAGCACAGAAGGCAGAGGCCCGTGACAGCTATGCAAGTACAAACCACTGAAACCCTTTTCTAAATGAACCATGTGAACCCAATGTCCACAGTGAAGACAGACAGTCTCAGACATCACACCAGCACTTTTTTTTCACACACATAGCCAATTTCCTGACGTTACTAAAATTTCCACAGACTTTAGAGCATTAGACTATGGGATGCTCTGAGGTGCCAGCTGCCAGGAAGTTTAGACCTGCACAGGCCACATGTCTTGAATGTCAGCATTTTTTTTTTTTCTTGAGAGCATCTGGGTCCTGGTACCTCAGCTGGCTCTTCTGGAGAAGGTGTGAATGCTCTTCTCTGAACTTAGCTTAGAATAAGTCTCATGTTCTGTATTGAGAAATGGAAGGGAAGTGGTTTTGTGGTTTCTTTTTTTTTTTTCATAGAAATTTTATGTCACTTGAAGAGTTTATTCTATTTTTTTTTTCCTTTTTGATCTGCTTCAGAGGGCTTTTCACCACCCAAGTTCTCTTGTTAGCAGGACTGAAAGTTGCAGGGTCTTGAGGACCATGAAGGTCATGACACATTGGTGGCTGTGCAGGGGGACTTTTGTCAGTGAGGAGGTTGGAGGAGATGAGTAAGCCCAGTGAGTGCTCCCAGATGGTGATGGCCATTGGGTTGCAGGACTCTTAAAAGCTGATTATGTCTCAAAATGAGGCAAAGCTCATCAAAGGCTGGGGGAAAGGTTACACTATTACTTTGCAGTCTCAGATATGGCTCGTGTAGTTCATGTCATAGGAGGAGCTGGAGAAGCTGCCGAAGCTGCTGAAGCTGCCGTAGCAGCTCACACCTCTCATCTCTCTTGGTGGGTTCTTGGTACTGACTCCAGTTTTCTTTGAGGTAGAGTAGAATGGCTGTGGGCAGGACTGAAGGGTCCTAGTAGGACTCGTGAGCAACTCAGAGAGGGAAACTGGCCTTGAATTCAGCCATAGCCTGAATCCTTACCGATGGAGAAGGTTCCCTTTCTTCTCCTCACTCCAGCAACCCCAGGCGGGCTGAGAAAGCCTTGCAAAATAGGAGCCTCGGGCAACAGGAGGGCTTCTTGTGTTCTCTTATCTCAGAGCCTGGAAGGAAGAGCTGTTTTGCAAGAGCAAGAACCCTGGAAGAACTACCTGAAGCTGGCTTAGTCAGACATTTATTGTAGCTTATCCTCTCTAGAAAATCCTGCACTCTCAATGCCGACCTGGAAGATAGGCAGAAATAGCTACTCCCAAGAGTCTTTAAAGCAAGTGATTTCAGAATCCTATATATGGTCTGCGAAAGCAAATGGGACCATACAAGACACACACACACACACACACACACACACACACACACACACGAGGGCGGGGGAGACAGAAAGAGAGAGAAAGCGCGCGCATGTGTGGTCTTAAGCATAGCCCTTTACCCTCCTTAGAACCAGAAGGACAAATCATCCTTTTAGGAATAATCCTCGATCCCTTCGCAGCAGAGAGAGCTCTTATCAGAGGGAGACTTCTAAGAGTAACCACCTATTTTTACATCTGGTGTAAGGGTTCAGAGAGGAGTGCCAATGATGTCAAAGTTCTGGGGAGAGCTCAGATCAGGTGGACCATGGAATGGTATGGGATGGGCAGTGCAGTGCTGACACCCCTAACACATAGGACGCCTATTGCCTTCCCAGCTGTAAACACAGCTTCTCCATCTGCCTGCCTCGGTGCTGAAGGTATACCATTAGGGGGTTTCATTCATCTGGCTCACAGCATGCAATTTTCTTTCTTTTAAAATACAGACCACCCCAGAAAAGAGAACTAAATCACCATTAATTACTTAAATTCTAGAAACTGTTCGTTGTTTTGTTTTGTTGCATTCCAGCGTGCCGAGCATAATGGGGTGAGGGGCTTAATGCATGGATTTTAGATTCATGTGGAGTTGGTTTTGTATCCAGACACTGCTGTTGAAAACTGTGTGCCTTTGGGAAAATGGTTTAATTATTCTAAACCTCAGTGGGCTGTCTGCGATCTGGGCTTGATCTTTAAAAGGGTGTTGTCAAGACTGAAAGAGTCAATGAATGTAAAGAGCTACTGCGATCTGGGCTTGATCTTTAAAAGGGTGTTGTCAAGACTGAAAGAGTCAATGAATGTAAAGAGCTACTGAAGTACTGACTGCTGTCATGTTTGTGTCCTTTGCGGAAATCCGACCCTGTCGTCTCATACCAGCAGACAGTAAGTGAGGAGTCAAACGTGTTGTGTCTGTCCAAGTCCCCCAACAAGCACAACTGGCTGTACATGAAGGCCAGACCCTTCCCTGATGGCCTGGCTGAGGACATCGACAAGGGTGAAGTGTCCGCGCGCCAGGATTTCAAGGCCCAGGCTTGCTACCTGGCTGAAAAGTATGAGTGGGATGTTGCTGAAGCCTGAAAGATCTGGTGCTTCGGACCTGATGGCACTGGCCCCAACACTCCGGGCAAGGATGAGAAAGGTGATGCTAAAAAAAGTAAAGTTTTCTTGCGCCACTCATTGTCAGCAAAGTTCTGGGCATTTAATGAACGGGATTGACATACTCAACAGAAGTGACAGTCATTTCGAGGTCATGGATGATGAAGGGTCCTACAAAATGTGAGGATTCCTGGCACTCTGACAGTCTAGCTGAGGACAATACTGAAGCAGAAGGGGGAGGAGGAAGAGAAGACAGAAAGTTTGCTAGTCAAAGAAGAAAAACTATTTCTGCTTTTTAAGCGTGTGTTTTCTCCCATCAGAATGATTTTCAATGCTAAAAGGGTGTTTGGTGTGTGTGTGTATCTGTGTACATATGTATGTGTGTGTATACACGAGTGTATGTATGTACATGCATGAGTGTGTGTATGTGTGTGTGCATATGTGCATGTATGAGTGTGTGTGTATATCTGTGTCCACAAGCATATGTCTGTTGTAAAAGAATTCTCTGTGAGATTAGTACTGTCTGATTTCCAAATTGTGATCATGCCTTCGTTGGCACATTGTAGTGGCAAAACATAAAATGTTATGAATTATTGTATAATTACTATAAAATCTAGACCACTTGGAAGAGTAAGTGCAGATGTGGCATGTGACTTGTGGAAGTTTTCATTTTGGCAGGATTTGGGTGGCTGAGCCCCGAGAGTCCTAGAAGACTTTGGTTAACAATACTAATGATTATGACACAAAAGTACATTTGTGTAGGTTTCCTCAGTTTACCTGCTACTTTCAGATTCATTGTTGTTCTTGATTTATATAAAAAGCTCATGACATTAGCAAAACAAGGGGAGTTACTATCCCCATTTTATAGATGGCAAAACCAACCCTTTGGGAGGCTTAATAACTTCCTTAAAAGGACCCTGTATGGCCAGGATTTGTACCCAGGCTTGGTTTTTGTTTTGTCTTGAGATTTTTTGGGTTTTTTTGTTTTTTGTTTTTCGAGACAGGGTTTCTCTGTGTAACAGCTCTGACTGCCCTAGACTTGCTTTGTAGACCAGGCTGGCCTTACAGAGATCCGCCTGCCTGTGCCTCCCAAGTGCTGGGATTAAAGACGTGTGCCACCACCGCCTGGCTTGTCTTGAGATTTTGAGACAGGGTCACACAAGCCTAGACTGGACTCCAATTCACAGAGACCCACCTGCCTGTGCCTCCCAAGTGCTGGGACTAAAGACTGTGGGCTACCATGCCTGGCCCGAACCCAGGTTTTTGCAGTCTTAGTTGATGATAAAATCCAATAATAGAAGTAAATTGAAAACACCCCACAAAATAATAGACACCTATCTATCTATCAGTGAATAAACTGAGAAATAAGACCGCTAATGTGAATCAAGAGATAGACAGGTGTTTATTATACATTGAGGCTCTTTTATTTGCCATGTATCTTGTGAGGCATTAAAAATACAAAGATTAAATATTATCCTCGAGGAACAGTACACTTGAACCTTGTTTTTGAAAAGTATACCTACTTCCTAAATTTAATTTTCCCAATCGAAAGTTGAGACACACATCCTGGGCAGGATGATGATCTTTATGACAGCAGGCAGAGATGCTAAAGTGTAACAGAAAATTTTACTTTTAAAACACCTATGTTTATTAATAATTAACAAACAGCACCTATAAAACACCTATAACCTATAATATCTAATACCTATAACCTATAATCTAATACCTATAAACTCTTAATACCTAAGAACACCTAACCAATACTATTTTAACCCCCTTAAAAGGTTATTAGTCCATGAGTCCTCAGGGCACCTTGGTTAGCAGCCAGTCTTGCATCTGAAGGCACCCATTATAGTAATTAGTCTGGCTCTGGCAGTCACGGCAGGCAGTCCTATCTTCAGCTTAAGTTTGAGGCTTTTTCTGGGCCCAGCTTTGCAGGTTTGTGCAATCCGTTTATTTCCACCACTAGCTTGTGACCGGCTTATGAGGCCAACCTGTTTTAAAGGCTAAACTTGGGGTCGGCTTCTTCAGTCAGCCAAGACTCACTCCCACAGTCAGTCTCCTCAGCTCCTGAGCACCCCACCACCTAGTTTTCCTCACTGAAGCCTCTGAACTCTGCTCACCTTGCCCACTCTCTCGGCACTCTTAAGCCCTCGACAGATGTCTTTAGTGTCGGGTTTTCAAGGATTTTCTCTCTGCAGGTTCTATGCCATGCTTCTCAGGCTGGCTTGCGGCAAAAGTCTCTTTCTCAGACTCTGACTCTCAGTCTTCTCGGCAATCCTCAGTTCACTGACCAAGGTTTCTGACTGCTGATGCACCTCAGGCTTCTGCGGCCCAAAGTCTGGCAAATGGCATACCGTGCTACATTTCTCCAGTGTGCACCCCTGCCTTCTCCATCAACGGGGGCAAGAGAGCTTCATGTGGAGCTCTCCAGTTTATATAGGGCATAGTCTTGAGGTTTTTCCTGAGGTGTCTTAGGCTCATGAGCTCTCTTGCTGTAACTACTGGTCCCTGTGGCTTATCGTGGCAATTGACGTTCTCTGCGGCTTTTCAGTCATGTCCATTCACCAGACGCCATCTGCAGGCCTCTGTCTGGGCCCCACCCATCTCAGTTCCAAGTCCCTCTAGTGTCCAAGCAATGCCAAGCTACAAGATCTTTGCACATTCCTTCAGAATACCGCCTCAATGGTTGCCCAGAATTGTGTGCTTCCAGATGCCAGGTTGATCTGCATGCCCTTGAAGAGTCTTTACTATTTCTAACCCATTACACTAAGGGCTCAAATTACAAAGAGTCCTTGCTCTGTGGTTGTCATTAGGAACACACACATCATTTTCACCTAAACATCTCCAATATCTGCAGGCCTGCAAATCTCTTCAGGGAAAGACCATCCTGGCCAAGTGCCAACGTGGATGAAGGACCACATAGTCATTATTTCAGTGCGTGAACAATCCATGTCACCTCCAGGCTGTCGAATTTGAGACTCATTTTTGGAGACTTGGTCTTCTGAAAGTTTGAGGCATCTCTCAAACTCCTTAACATTATCTGACTTCCAAGCTTTATTATTATTATTATTATTTTAAAGAACTAGACAAGGTAAAAGCTGTAAGTATTGTGGAACATTCCCCAGGGAGGGACAGTAGACTATGTGTGTCTAGGTCAGATCTTGAGAGGTCTGTGGTAGTGAAACCATTTGTTTTGTTGGCCCACGTTCTATCTGCTGTCAGCCTGGGATGCATATACTCCAGCTCTCAAATTGCTTGGGAGGCTTGGGAGAAAATTAAAAAAAAAAAAATCTCTAAACAAAACAAAACAACAATACAACCAAAAAAACCAAACCAAACCAAAACAAAACTAGCACCAAAGAGGTTTTGCTTTAAAGGGTTTTTTTGTTTTGTTTTTTTTGGCATCTTGGAAATGTTGGCAGCTACTAGGGTGACAGATTGGTGGCCATATTCTACCTGCCTGGCTAAATGTTTGATCTCTCTCTCACACCAGTCTAACCTTCTAGCTTGCACAATCCAGAGTTTATGGGTCTCCAGTCCCTCCCTGCCCCGAGGTGTAAACAGTTAGCTTGCCCTTTCTGGGGAAAACTCAGACTTTGTTCACTTCCCAAATTTTCTGTTGGAAGCAAACCTAGGAATTTATATGTGGCTGGAGTGGGGAATTAGGACTGTTCTGGAATCTAAATACCAGCATGGGTCCACAGCTTTAATTTGGCTTCAGTTGTCACCCCAGGATAAAGTTCTCAGAGGAAAACATTTCTATCCATGCATCCCAGGAAACAAGATGAAAAACAACAACTCGGTTTCAACACAGCATGGATTCGTTAAAAGAATAAAATTGGAGAAAGCTGGGAAATACTGTACATTGGATATTGGCCAGAAGTAGGGTGGGGTGGGGAAGCATATGAACAAAAAGCCATGGTAACCAGGTCTCAGGTAGGCATAACTTTGCAAATCATGTCTGCTCCATGTGAAGGTCACATATAAAACCAGACAACATTTAAAATGTGAAATAGTAACATGCATGTGTAAACTCCAGGCCAAATTCTCACTCAATAAAATTTGATAGAAATTATAGAAAAAACAATTCTTTTGTTTCCATTAGTATTCCTGATGGCAAAAACTTGGGGTGACTGATGTCTTAACAGGGAATTGAAAGGAAATGAACAATAAGTCCTTGGCTATTTGTTAATTCTGATTTCATGATATAATGGTGAGTGAAGTCTTTTTTTTTTTTAAAGTCCATTTGAAAGCTATTAAAATAGACATTTATCATGGGTCACATATTCCCTTTAAAAGCATCATTTGAAGTCATTTAACTCAGATAACCAGGCTGGATTTTGTAGTTTTATTTTGGTAAGGAGGATTTTGAATGTAAAATGATTCAAAGAGGTTCAAGAGTCTGGCTTGCATGATTAATGGTCTGCAGGAGATATTAGGAATCCAGACAGACGGAAGGCAAAATGCCTTTGCCTTGCAGACAGTCTGTACTTTGCCCTCCAAGGACTCTACATATTTAGTCACTCTTTCAATCCAACTGTCTTTGCCAGGCCAGGCTTCATTGGATTAGAGAGTAGTGGAAAAATCCCTCCCTGGAGTGTGTGGATCAGATTCCTCTAGTGTTTAATCCGTCTGGCACACGCATGTCCCTTTGAGCTGCAGAAAGCTGGCCTTGGGCTGGCTGGCTTGTGCTCAGAAAGTGAAAGCAAGCTGTTATTTTCAACCCCACACCAATTCACATTCCTGGCCTTTGACATCATGAGATCATGGTTTAGTTGGGTTGAAAGTCTGTTCTAATAGGTGCCATCTTTGTCTGGGATATTGACCCAGGGAACTTATAACCTCTCTTGATAGATGCAACCCTATACCTTGCAAGCAAGCACCTATAATTCTTATTACTTACCCACTTAACTTATGCTTTGGTAAGCTGCGTCCCTTTGAAACTTACTCAAGATGGAGAACAGTCCATTTTATATAGACTGTGTCTGGAGATGTCTTCTGTTCTCTCAGAATTACAATTTAGACTGTACCACTCACTAGGTATATGATTACAGGCAATTTTTTTTTTTAAACTTCGATGTGCTTCAGTGTCCTTAAAACAGGCACAAACAATACCACCTTCTTAGGGTCATCATGTGATTGAGCAAAGCCATATAAAGCCAGTGCCATTCACAGAGCCAGTGTAGTGGGATCCAATAATATTATATGGCTGGGTGGTACCATAAACCTTAGTCTGGACGTATGCTCCCTGTACTGTTCCTTTGATGGTGAAATTGCCCAATGATGTATTTCTTAGAATGTGACCCCCACACTATGACCAATGACTGTGTTATTAAAGTTTACCTTCGTCTTTTACTTATTTTTGGTATTTCTGTATAGACGTTCTCCCTGAGACATGAAATATATTAATAGAATTCCTGATAAATGGCCTTTATTAAAAAATTATAGGATATCTCCTTACATAAGGGGTTACTCTAAGGTGCTGTTTTGGCATAGCCCAAAAAAAAAATGACAGCTACTACTCACTAATGTTCCTTTATGCACTGTGGTTGTATAAAGCTGACTAAAAATGCAGTCGCCGTTTAGGGTGATGAGAGTATGTAAAAGTAAAGAAGATGGTATTTCTTGAAGAGCATGGAGATTTTCCTGACTAGAAGGAAATGGTCCAACCCTACCCAAGTGTTCAATACAATCATGAGATAATAAATTCCTGGTTATTTTATAAGTGCATTTTTTTTTAGAATAGTGAGAATATTAAGAGTACAAAGAAATAATTCTCTAGTATCTGTTAAGGTCCTCGGTGTCTCTCAAGGGTAGAGAGAAACTGTCGGGCACTAAAGCAGAATGGAGATAGAAATGGGGAGATGGTGGCTCCCCAGGAGAAAGGCAGGAATTTAGGGAATTTTGTCTTTTCCCTTTGATAGGAAGGGAGTGGGAAGAAGGGAGTGGAGGGCCACTAGAGTCCCCTGGGTGCAGAAGGACAGGATCTGCTCTGTTGCTGTTTTGAGACATAGAGAGGTGACTACGGTATCCTGTCACCTCAGCTCTTGAGATGAACCACACTGTCCACCATCTCGTCAGACTCTGAGGTCACTGCCAGGGTGACACCGGACTACAGGACAGTGGAATAGGATCCATAAAGCCTGAAAACAGAGATGGTCTGCCTCTGAGCTGTAAGAAAAGCACAGGCAGTTACCAAAGATCAACAGCTCATGAAACAGTGTCTGTGGGTCTTATTTGTGAATAGTGTGTCTTGAAAACCAACTGAAGTGGGTTAGAAGAAGAAAAGAGTCCAAATAAAGAATTCAGGACTATACAGAGTCACTTAAAATAGAGTTGACACCAAACAACTGCGGGAAGCGCAGAGAAAGAAAGAAAGGAAGTGCAAAGGCCAAACGTAAATATAGACGTTTCCCAAACTAGGGCGATTTGACTTGGATGTTTCGCTTTGCCGCCATGTGAAATGGATAGGCATTCACTGGAAAACTGTACTTCACATCTCGACTTGAATTTCTTTTCCATGCATGGTCTGTCTTTCTTGTGATTCTCACCAGAGGCAGAAGCAGCTCTTTTTTAAAAGACCCACCAAAGCTGGGTCCTTCATTCCTGCATTCAGGAGGTGGGTCTCCAAGAGTCTGAGACCAGCCTGGCCTACATAGTGAGTTCCATGACAGCTTACAAAAAACACTCTGCCTTAAAAAAAAAGACTGACCAAGGGAGGAAAGGATGAGCACCACCCTGGGTAAGCGTGCAGCTTAGCTGTGATGACCTACATGTGAGCAGCAGTCAGTGGACTTTTTAAAATGTATGGTGTGTTTTCAATTTCCAGTGGGTAGACTGGGGAGGAAGAGAGGGAACATCTCTATCACAAGGTATACAATCCCATCAGTAACCAAACTTCATTCCTCCTATCAAGACACCGGTAGAGTTCTAACACTGTGGTGGTTTGAATGAGAATGCCTTCCCCACACTGTAGGCTCAAGTATTTCAATGCTAAGTCCCAAGTTGGGAAGGATTAGGACATGTGGCCTTGTTGGAAGAGGTGTGTCACTGGGTGTAGAGTTCAAGATTTCAAAAGCTCATGTCATTCCCAGTTATTTTCTCTCTCTGTCTCTCTCTGTCTGTCTGTCTCTCTTGGCTCATGCTTGTGGGTCAGAGGTGAGCTCTAGACTACTGCTCCAGGGTCATGGCTGACAGCCTGCTGCCATGTTCCTTGCTACGACGGTTATGATCTCTCCTACCTTCTGGAACCCCAGATTAAATTAATTCTTTTATAAGTTGCCTTAGTCATGGTGTCTGATCATAGTCATAGAAAAGTAACTAAGACCAAACACTGACGACTACAATTTAAAAGTTACAACCAGCAGGGCTTGGTGGTTCACGCCTGTAACCCAAATATTCTAGAGGTGGAGACAGGAGGATTTCTGTCAGTGTAATCTCTACCTAGGATCCATAGTGAGTTCTTGGCCAGCCTGAGCTACAATGTGTAACTTTGCTTCATAAAACTGAAATCAAAGCAACAGCAACTAGGAAACAAATCAAAAAGAAAAAAATGGTGGAGCATGGAGGGTCACACCTGTGATCTCAGGACCTGGGTGGAATAAGAATTCCATGGTTGAGGCAAGCTTGGGCTGTACAGGAAGAACCTGCTTGAAAGGTAAAATTAAAAAAAAAAAAAGACAAAAAAATCCCACCAAAATCCAAACCCCAATACCTTATGTTTTTCATAAATATTTTTTCTTTCAGGGGAGGGATGTGAACAGTTAATATTGTCAACTGGTTGAATTAGGAAGGGTTTTTTGTTTGTTTGTTTGTTTTTATACATCTCTGGGTATCTGTCAAGAAATTTCTAAAGTATATTAATTATAAATGTTCTTTTTTATATCAAAAGTGGCTAGTCCAAGAACCAATATTCCTTGAATCTCCCCAACTCTATAAAACTTTTATGTAAAGTAATTTAATATTTTAATTTTTCCCAACTTCTGTTTATGCATAGGCCTAGCTGCCTTCTCCAAACTTGATGGCCCAGCGCAGTCTCCCCTTTCTTTATTTCTTTTGCTTTCCAAAGTATCCAATCAGGAGTTGACTGTGAGACTGAACCTCAGCCAACGAGGAGGAGCCAGGCTCTATCGTGAGTTAGGGATAAAAGACGGAGGCCATCTTGGCCTCTGTGTGTATGCTGCTTGCTAACCTAGTTCGGGTTGTGGCAATCCCTTTTAAAAAAAAAATAGTCTTGCCAGGTTATTTTCTTTCTCTTTGTGTGTTTCTTTATGTGTCAATGAGAATATTCTATCCCAACAATTGGAAGACCTGGTTCTGAGTGAGACCCCTGTATACAGGTGTTCTCTCTGCTTCCTGGCTGTCATGGAGCTGCTGGGCTCTGACACACCATCTCCACGGACAGATGAAATTCTAAAATCATGAGCCCACACATCTCTCCTCTCATCAGTTGTTCTATCACAGTGATAACAAAAGCATCTAGTTAGGGGCCACTTAATAGCTAATTTCTTGAACTGTGCAGAGCTATCAGTCATTCTTGAAGTTCGGGTTAGCATGAGACAAAGAACTGAACATTTATCATGGAGATGTTAAGGCACTCCACCCTAGAGTCTTAAAAACGAAGCTAATATGTAGAGGACTAGTCTATTCATAAGTTTGAGCCTAGAGGAGAAGATTCCATTTTAGATATGGAAGTTCTTTCAGAGTTTTCTTTTGTGTTTGGGCCATTATGGAGGTGTGTGGTTGCTTGCTTGTATATAGACATGGCTTTGCTATTTATATCAGACTGGCCTTGAACTTACTCTGTGGCCCAGACTAGGCTGAAATTTGTAGCAACCCTCCTACGTTAGCCTTTTAAGTACCTACCCAAGTATATTTATTAAGAACATTTTTGAACATTTTATATTGGCCTCTAATTAGGCTCTAACCTACAAACCAACTCAGGGTTTCAGGTAATGATGGAGAATGGTAGTTGTAACCAGCCGTGCAGATCTAACCAAAGGTAGCTGTTGTTGCCTGTGGTGACCTGGACGACCTTGACTGAGGTGGCCTCTGATCTCAATCCCAACTGGCCAAGGACGCCCAGCCATCCTATTAGAAGTCTCTGGGTAACTGACTAATCAGTTATCAGTTAATCAGTCAGCTAATGCAGCAAGACTGGATCTGTTTGGTGTTTGTGTAGGGAATGATTTTACCTTCATTCACTTTAAGGACCACACAGTACTTCCAATCAGTAGTAAATCCCCACATACAAAAGGAGAATGGCTGCATTCCAGAAGAGATTTTGCTGTCAGCCTAACAAATTTTATAGCATCTGTTCCAAGACAGCCTGTGCATGGCGGAATTCCCAGTAGGGTTTATGACTTCAAACAGACCCCATATGAAAACTCCAGCATTTCTAGGTGGCACCTTCAGCAGCTCTTCCTGAAAGCAGCATCCCCTCATGTCTGTGACTGTGTTTCAGCCATAGTCACTCTGCTCTATCTCCTTGCGCACATGCTTCTTAAAGAAAACAAAGCCTAGAAATAGCTTGTGACATACCACCCAGTCTTATCCTGTAAAGAACAAGTGTCCCTTGTGCGTATTACACAGCAGATAAATTGAGTTCTTGGGCTGACTCTCCAACTGTCTGACAAGGTGAGAATCTTTGCAAATATAAGACGCCATCCCTTCCTTGAACATATGAATGAAATTCTCAAGTACAATCCCACATCACCTTAGAAATTATACTTTGGTTTAATGAATATAGCTTAGATAATTTGTATTATTTAAAAATGGTAGTAGAGTAACCCAGAATACTTGAGTACTGAAGGGGAAAGCTGAGCTTGTAGGGCTGTGGGCAACCTTGTTTTTTCAACTAAGTATGTTGATTGTGGCATATATTGCCAATTTGCAGCAAAGATCCATGGGAGCAAGGAGGTGAGTGTGTGTAACCAGCAGATGTGGAGCTAATCAGCTACAAAGAAAAGGAAAACTGTGGGGGCTGTTATGGATGTCCACATCCTTATCTGAGAAGACCAAACAATAGCTTCCCTCTGTTTCTTCATGAATACATGATTTTAAATATATACATTTAAGGCTTATAGTAAAATGGATTCTAAGTATATTCCATAAGTGCATTGAATATTCCTTAAGTGCACTTATATTCCATAAGTGCAGCCAAAGGGGACACTATAGACCCCTGTTTCACCCTATAGCAAGTTCAGACCACTCCAAGTGGAGCTCAGCTTTATACAGCATTAGTTCAGCTTGAGCTTATGTGGATCAGAACAGCAAACTTGTATGGCTCCATCTCCAAAGGGCTAACAACAGTGGCATCTGGCATGAGAATAAACTACAGTGAGACTTTAGTGGCTAGATTGTCAGGACACAGGGCAATGCAGAGTTAGATTCTCTTGGGCCATGGAACCAAGCCCTCATGAATATGGAGGGTGACCATAACTTTAAAGAGTTGAGAATATTTGCTTGATGGAACTTAGGTGTTCCCCAAGTCTCCTTAACACACATTTATGACCCTAAAAGATGAATGTTCTGGAACATGAATAAATTCATCCACCTTTTGTTGAGTTCTACCAGTTACTCTAGCAAGATAACCCGTTTCTATATGATCCCAGATTTGGATTCATCGGAACAGCCTCATGACTGGTTCAGCATGGGAAGAAATATTAGCTTAATATTAAGGATGCAAAAATATTTATAATAGTTGAAACAGGTGTTTTATAATATTAACAACAATGACTTCAGCCGTCATTGATTATGTCACTCTTGAATAACCTTCTATTGTTGGCAAAGAATGCCATGCAAAATGCCTCCTTGTGATTGATTCTTATAATATAGTATAGGACACCAAGGAGGAAGGGACAACGATTCTTCCATTGTCTCCCTCAGTCCTGATGTCTATAATAAAGCAAAATGCCTGCCCTCTGATCACCTTGTCACAGCATCTAAGTTAGGGTTTTATTCGTTGTGAAGAGACACCATGACCACGGAACCTCTTATAAAGGAAAATATTTAACTGGGGCTGGCTTACAGTTTCAGAGGTTTAATTCATTACTGTCATGTCAGGGAGCATGGCAGCGTGCAGGCAGATATGGTGCTGGAGAAGAAGCTGAGAGTTCTACATCATGATCCACAGGCAGCAGCAGGAGACTGTGTGCCACACTGGGTGGAGCTTCAGCATAGGAGACCTCAAAGCCCGCCTCCATGGTGACACACTTCCTCCAAGAAGGCCACATCCACTCCAACAAGTCCACACCTCCTCATAGTGCCACTCCCTATGGGCCAAGCATTCAAACACATGAACGTATGGGGGCCAAACCTATTCAAACCACCACAGCATCCTAAGGCTTCTCCATGCATCTGGAGAGGGGATACCTTTTCTAAGGACACATGTCTTAAAAGGTGCTTTTCTGCCTGGCTGTGGCATCCCAGTAATTTCATCATATGGAAGGCTGACAGAGGAAGAACAGGAATTTGAGTCTAGCTTTAACTATGTGGTGAGAATTGGTTTCAGAAGAAGATGCTGTGCCACCCCAGACACAGATATGACCATGTCTCTGAGATTTTCCAGCAAAGCACCAGTTTCTAGAATACAACTATTTCCAGAAGTAAAATGCTGGCTCTATCTGATTTTCCTGGTGACTCTCTCTCATCTGGTTTCTATTTGATGGGGCTGAGTCAGTTCTAGAGAAGAGAACAATGTCCACTTCTTTTTCTTTCTTTCTTTCTTTGTTTTGTTTGTTTGTTTGTATATTTGCTTTCTGTTTTGGTTCCAGGGATGCATCCTGAAATGTCACGACTAAACCTGGTTATAAGAGGTCTCTTCGCTTCTTTGATTGTAATTAAACATATGGCAAATGAAAAAAAAAAAGTGAAATATATTATCTGTAACATGGACAGTAATAGGAGAAGTGGCTGCTGCTTTGCCTAACGAAATATGGTTTATATGACACCATCTTGGTTTCCTTTCCGTGACCATGACAAAACACCATGGCCAAGGCAACTTGTAAAGGAAAGCATGTAATGGGGCTTACAGTTTCAGAGGGTTAGAGCCAGTGACCATCATGCCAAGGAGCATGGCGGCAGACAGGTAGACACATGGTGCTGGAGCAGTAGCTCAGAGCTCACATCTGACCAATGAGCGTGAGACAGAGAGAGCTACCTGGGAATGGTGTGGGGTTTTAGAGCCTCAAGGCCCACCTGCATTGATACCCTTCCTCCAACAAAGCCATATCTCCTCATCTTTCTTAACTGGGGACCTAGAATCCAAATATATGAGGCCATTCTCTTTCAAACCACCAAACACAGTTAAGTGAAACTGAAGAATTCCCTGATTTTTTAAATTATCTGGCAGTCATTAATGCAAATCTGGAAAAAAACCCAATAGAATCAATATCTTTCCCCCTTCTCTCTCTCTCTCTCTCTCTCTCTCTCTCTGTGTGTGTGTCTGTCTGTCTGTGTGTGTGTGTGTGTGTGTGTGTGTGTGTGTGTGTGTGTGTGTGTGT
>CAJQZJ010004381.1:16633939-16645051 GCA_907164525.1 Lophiomys imhausi | reverse complement strand
TGTGTGTGTGTGTGTGTGTGTGTGTGTGTGTGTGTGTGTGTGTGTGTAATGTGCATTTATATGGGCACACATGCACGGGGAGGCCTGAGGTTGATGTATCTTACAGTACTCCATCGTTCTTCCATTTTATTTATTGACATGGGATCTCTCAGTCAAACTCAGAACTGGCTGATACGGCCAGTCTCTCCAGCCAGCTTGCTCTGTGGATCTTCTGTGCTGTCTAAGGCTCAGACCACCATCAGGCTGCCAGGCTATTTTATATATAACATGGGGTTCGGGGATCCAAACTCTGGTCCTGTAAACACTTAAACCTCCAAGGCATCTTCCCTGCCAGAATCAATATGCTTATAAAAAGTCACTTATTAATAAAAGCTCAAACAGACTGAGCTCAAGTTATTGGCTCTTAAAGACAATAAAGAATTTGCCAGTGCTTGATAGAAAGTGCTGAAGTAACATTTGTTTCAGCTGACCAAAAGGGAACATTATATCTTATCCTGGGCTCTCAATCCGGTTCCAGAGGAAAATCTAATCTTCTTGAAATTGGAAGAAAAACTTGACTTGTTTATAAGAAATTTTAGTAAAGTTGAAGTTTGAATAATTGGGATATTTGAATTTAGAAAGAAGGTTCAGATCCCCAAAAGCATTTCTTATACAAAAGTGGTGATTTCTTCTAGCTTTGAAATATGTATTGACAGGCCAAGTACTTTTTAACTAATTCAATGAATGTAGGGAGAAGGTGTTCAAGGTGGGATTGAAGGACAAGGCTTGCCACACAGCTATGAGGCCCTCTGAGTGACATAGAGCACCCACATAAAACCTGGGTGTGACTGTGTGCGCCTGTAATCCCAGAGCTGGGGAGACAGAGATAGGAGGATCCCTGGGGCTTGCTGGACAGCTGGTCTAGCTGAATCAGTGAGCTCCAGGTTCAGTGAGAGACCATGCTTAAAAACTAAGATGCAGAGTAATTAAGGAGGACACTCAGTGTTGAACTCTTCTCTCTGCATGCAAACATGTCTGCACGTATGTGAATATGAATGGATACATACACAGAGACGCACAAGAAGCTTGGGGCTGAAATGTCAGTGGCAGTATTACAGGAGTGGCCTTTGATCTCTTCAATGGCCCATCTATAAAGCTTGCAGTATTACAGCTCTCTTCTGGACTCTGTTCAGGCAGGCCATGGGTCATGCTTACTGCTACCAGCATAGTGAACAACTATGTTCTAACCTTGGGTCCTGCAGGCTCTCCGGAGAGCTGCTGAGAAGGTTGGGAAAAGGATCCAAAGAGTCCTAGCTGTTCCCCTAGCTTATTCTGTTCATGTTCTTCCTTAGGAATTCAGTTTATGATGGTATCATGGTTTCCTTCCTAGTTGGTTTGTGCCAGTTTATGTATGAGAGAGTGCTCACTTACAGTGACTGGTCTTTCCCCCAGGGACTTTCTAAGAATAATCTCTTAACTTCCTCTGGGTTTAATCTAGAAAAAGGCCCAAGCAATAAATACACCCCTTATTGATAAACAAGAGAGAAAACAGAACCCAACCAAAAAGAAAGGGTTTGCCTAGAGCTCTCTCCAGCAACTTGCCAACTTCAACTGAAAAGCCAAACTGTCTGCAGTGTTCATTACTCTTTGATTATAAAATAGTAAGTAGTGACTAGTGGTTACTAAAAGGAACTAGAATCACAGTATCTCCAAGTTCCCCCTCCCCTCTTCAGGGTGTAAGGGATTCCTAGGTACCACCACACTGTTCTGAGTTTTTAAAGTCTCCAGTGATCGCTACCTCCCAGCATTTCTTCCCTTCCCAGGAATGATAGCAACATTTATCTACCTAAAACAAACAAATAGGCACATTCAGGACAGCTGAGACCTTGAAGGAAGTGACTTGTCTTATCAGCCTCCAGTAACACAGCTCTGAAGTAAGGAAACGGTGGGGCATTTAACTTCAGCAGGAGTAGACTATGAGGAACAGTTTTCCTGAGTGTCACGTCTGCACGCCAAGAACTGGCAGGACTCCAGGGAACAGGTCTGCAGGGATGTCATCCATGTCAGTGAGGAACAGTCATTGAAACCACAAGGCCCTGGGATGGAGGCCATTCACCCTTCAGGTTGCAGCCCTCACTACTCCTTTACACCCATAGAGACGCTTCAGAACCCAAAGGAAAAAGGCGATACTTTAACCAGGAAGAGAGAAATTAGAAGACCAGAGAAGGGAATGGGTGGGCATCAGGGTGGGAGACTGGGTGTTCCAAATGAGGGTGGCAACACAAAGGCTAGCTGTGGATAAATGGCACCAGAGCATTGCCTTCAATGGTCACAATCCTGAGAGCTCAGGTTCCTTCAATTATGTCTTTCCCCTGCTACAGCAGGACAGAGAAATCCACTCAAGTAGAGTAGGTCTGTCTCTGTTGCAGAGGCTTGGGGACCATGGCTGGGGATGGACTTAGCAGTGAACTAGTTCAAGCAGAGCCCTTTACTTCTTGGAGAACAAGGGTCCAAGAGAAGAGGAGAAAGGGCATTCTACAAGTTTCACAGTTGAAGCCACAGAAACAGGGTCAGGGATGTTCTGAGAGCAAATAAATTAATGTAAGACTTGAAATATAAAGATAAAAAGGCCTTAGCCTTGCTAGGCATGGCGATTCGTGGCTGTAATCACAGTGCTTGGGAAACTAAGGCAGGAGGATGTTAAGTTACAGGATAGCCCGACTTTGTAGCCAGTTCTTGGGCTCTCCTGTTTTGTTTCCACTCCACCTCTCCTTTCTCTGTGAAAAGCAGAGCCATGGTCTTGCCACACCAGTCACAGGTGGCTGGGGCTGAAGCCCAGCTCATCAAGGACACTGTAAGTCTTTATCCTAGAGTCTGGACTCCCTGGCTTTCTGAGCTCTCTCCTCCCCCATGTCACCCAGACGGTTCCCCAGCTGTTGTTGGTAAGGAGATGATAAACACACACATAGTTACAGAATGACTTTATCATGCAGGACTGCGGTCCTTCGTGCCACTGCTCTGTAAACTGGGCTGGAGTATTGAGAAACCACCACGAGCCACAGGACATATCTTTGTCCTTGGTTCCTACATATTGATATGTTTCCAAAGCACTTCCTAGGTTGGCCATCACAGTGCTAGCATGCCATGCCAGGAACTTACCCCCTTTCCCCCTCTGCTTTCTCCCTTGGATTCTGAGCCCAGGACTTGCCTTTCTCGTCTTCTAAATTGAGAGCTCAGGTTTCCATATCTCAAAGGAGAACTTGTTATGTGATGAAAACAAACTGATCTTGCTATTCTCAATTGATAAATCTTTTTACTTTTAAAAGATGGGCTCTCATATATGCCAGGCTAACCTCAAGCATGCTAAATTTACTACTGATCCTCCAACCTTCATTTTCCAATCTCCACTGGGATTAAGTAAAGGTCTGTGCCACCAGCCCTGTTTTATCTGTCCACAGGTCAGCCTTTAGACTCATGCTTCTTTTGATTGTTGCTGCTTCTTCTAGGACAGGACAGGCTGAGTGGAAGATGCAATGTCAGAGATGCTATGCTTTCAAAATCGTCAGATGCAACAAAACAACTGTCTCATCCTTTTACAGTGTCTTTCTCTGTGCAATCTCATTGGTCCAGATTTGCAGTGAGACTTTCTGTCTCTTGGACTAGGCAAAATGTCCCTGATGAATTTACTTCAAGGTCACTAACCAGAAAAAGAAGAAGTCCCATTTTTCATGAATAGCAGCAGGCATTTCTTTCTTTCCTCCCTAACATCAGGTTGATTAGTTTCTTGCTCCCCTCTCTGCTGTCCTTGGCTTACACAGCCCCCAGAAATGTGTGATCAAGGTTCAGAGCCAAAAAAGCGAGACCACAGAGGAGTCTCTGTGTTCAAGAGAGAAGAGCTGGGAGCTGCCCTGGGAGGCCCCCTTCCTGTCACCGGCTTCATTCTAGCCATACTTCACTGCACACCCCTCAAGTGTGAAAAGAAGGGTGCTGTCCATCCCACACATATGTTCTATTGGTTTAACTCCTATTTGTCCATTGCAACTGTCTGCTTGCTTTTCCCTTCTCTCCTGCTTTGATTAATTGTTTCTCTTTGTACCTCAAAACCACTGACCTGTCCATGCTTGACCATGTCTCCCATACCAGGAGGACCTGGGGAAACTATTTGTTTTTGTAGATTGAGTATTAGCAGATCTTCAAAGGGACCATGGGCTTTGTGCTAGCCTATGACAAGATCAAGAGTCTATTGTTTATCTCTTGCCTAATTTCACTTGGTTCCTTAAAGGTGAGCAAGGTAGGACAAGGTAGAGAGATATATTAGAAGGCTTGTGATACTGAGAATTATATAGGCATATGATTACCCACCTCCATTTTCTTCTGTACTTAAACTAACAGATGCATTGTTATTGTTTGTTCTGATTTATTTTTTTAATTTGGATTTTTTTGAGTAGTCCTTAGGCTAACCTCAAACTTGCAAGGTAGTTGAGGGTGGTCTCAAATTTCTGATGCTAATATTCTAAGTGAGAGCCACCATGCCCAACCCTAACAGATACATTCTTGAAATGTTTAATATTATATATAATATATATAAATATACATAAATATATTTTAGTGGCACATACCTGTAATACCAGGAGAATCACCACTTTGATGTATATTGTGATCTCTAGGCCAGCCTGGACTACAAAGTGAAACTTTGTTTCTAAAGTGGCCAGACAATAACAAAAGCATTAAACATGATAAAAACTAGCACAGAAAGACTGGTTTCTTAAAAATGAAAAACAAAGTTATAAATCTACTTAGCTTTTACAAAGAGAGGTCCATACAAAGGGGCTGAGTTTGCTTACAGTGAGGGCTGGATCGTGACAAATACCACACACAATGCCACGGAGGCTGAGGCTTGTGACCACATCTGTGTTGACTCCCTCATGCTGCCCTTTACACTGACCTACCCTGAGCTGAACTCCGTGCTCCCTTTTCAGCTGGCAGAGTGTCCTGTTAGTGACTCAGTATGACTTCATTTATTTCAAAGTTTTGAGTCAATGTTATCACGATCCACCTTACTCGAGGCATTGTTTGCACAACTGAAGGCAGAAGTGGATACTCAGTAACTCACTGGGCACCTGTATCCTGGGATTATTACCTGGTCTGGGCTTGCTCTTTGGGAAGCACCTCTATCCACCCAAACAGCCTCCCTTCCACAGGAGCCAGGATGAGTGAACACTCCGTGGGGGGCAGCTAACTATCTGAAAGGCTCTGTTCTTTACTGTGTGACCCGGCCTTTCCTCACTAGAACTTTTCAAGTAGCTTACACAAACAACTTTCAGCCATCCAAATCTGCTTTCCCCCATTCTAATGGTGCCACTCAGCCAAACACTATGGTAAGAAAACCACTGTGGGCTCTTTTGTTCTAGTCATTTCCTTAAAATTGTTTGAGAGCAAAGCTAAACTGTTCTATTGAGAGTAAGTAACAAGAGTCCACTCCACAACAAGCCCAAGAACATAGTCAGAACTCAACCTGCTGTTTCTTATTTTGCATGTATCCTTATCTCAAAGTTTTACAGGAGTAATAAAGGCAGTTTATTACCACAGATATGACTGAAGACTGGTGATCTTGCCCCTGGTCCATCTAACCCCATGGGCGGGGAGTATCCTTGGTATCTGTTCTGAAGGGTCACCCAAGCTATGCCCTCAGACCCTTGCTCAGACCTGGAAACGATGCCCCAGTCACATGTCAGTCATGGGGAACAAGGTTACTGTAGCAGGGGCCACACACTCTGGGTCCTTCCACCAAGTAAGGGTGAGACATTATAGATAATGTTTATTGCAGCCATCTCTCAGTGTGCTTCTTGCTCTCCAGGAGAATGAAAGTCTGTGAGTTTGCATTTCCCACTGATAAGTTTCTTGATCCATTCCTTAGTACACCTACTGCTTGGGCCCACTGGGCTTAAAGAACCATGCTCCAGTTAGGTAGTGCTGAGCTGAGCAAGGCCCATTGCAACATAGGGAGAACCATAGCACGTCTGTCCAGATGGCTATATCCCAAACTTCCCAAACATCAAATGCCAGTGAAAATATGGAGACAAAGGAATCTTTGTACATGATTTGATGGAATGAAACTCATGTAGTCATTATGAAAAATGGCATGCAGATGCCTCAAAAATTTAAAAACAGAGATAGCATGTCTTATAGAAATTCTAATAGTAAATATTTGTCCAAAGGAAATGAACTTAGCATTTCAAAATGTTATCTGTATCCTCATCATCATTGCAGGACAGTTTGCAATAAATACGATATGGAAACAACCTATACATCTGATAAAGAAAGGCAGAAATATTATAAATATTCTAAATATATAAAATAAAAAATAAACTGATAAAGATGTAAATACACACATATATACATACACACACAATACATACTCACACAGACTGTTACTTAGCCTTAAATATTTCCTTAGTCATCTGGGACAATATAGACAAAACTGGGGAATTTTACACCAAATCAAATAAGCCAATGACAATAAGATAAATAGCCCAACAATGTAATTTTATATGTAGGACTCCAAAAAGCTGAGTAGCTGGGGCTTATGTGGAGGGGGATATGTCTCAAAGGATACAAAACTGCAGACAAGACAAGGATGGCCAAGGGGTCTCTTTTGTACATCATGGTGACTATGGTCAACATCAAAGGACTATGTTGTAATACTTGCTGAGAGTACATGTTAAGACTACTAAGGACAAAAAATGATCAGTATGTTAATTCAAAATAAGTGACATGTTAATTGACTCGATTGAACTATTCTTTGATGTATTTCAAAGCATTATATGTTATACCATGAATATATACTGGGTATTCCTTTCTCACAGGGGAGATGGATGAGACCATTGGCAGAAAGCTCAGCAGTCACTCAGCGGTCATCAAAGATGCTAGGACAGATATGAAGATAGAGTCCCAGGTAAATATAACAGATGTTATTATGACAAGATAATGGTTTGCTTGTATTTGAGTTCATCTGTATGAACTGGGAGCTGAGATGTTCTTTAGAGTCATTCAAGATTGCTCAGGGTTACTTGGTTTTCCTTGTGTAGTGAAGCACGTGACCAGTGAAGAAGGTGCTCATTTTGCTGAACACCACACTGAAGGAAGTGAGAACTGAAGACAGGAAGTGCAAACCCCACCTCTACCTGTGCCAAACAGGAAGAAAGGTCACATAATTTCTACTTCCTTATGTTTTAGCTCTAAGAAGCCATCTTGAGATCCATCTTCAGCTACTGATAGGTCAATGGATCTTCATTCATGAAAATGCTAATGTCACAGATTTTTTTTTTGAAACACAATGCAATTTTGATATTATTGATGCTCTACTTCAGCAGCATTCATCCTGCACTAGTCCAAATTATCATACACTGTGTCTTCTTGTAACCAGGATACTAATGCGTATGCCGTTGCCACGCATGCCGGTGAAGAATCATGTCTTTAGGGTGTACTCTGTTCAGAGAGCTTCGGTCTGAAAAGACAGTGGATTAACACCCTATGCAGACTGCATCCCATCCCAGCTAGCTGATTATACAGGGAAGGGCAAATGACAGTCAGTCCTGCTGGAGCTCAGTCTTGCGCCTCTGACGAGGTGGCCAACCACTCCCTAGACTTGTGATGTCTGTTCCTCTCCCATCGTCAGCCCTTGCATTACTCCCTTAACTCTGGGTGTATGGCACTATCTACTCTATGGCTGGAGGGCGACTAAGAATGATCAAACCATTAACTGTGAGGTACTGAGGTACTGGTAACATGCAGGTTCCTTTTACAATGTGCAGTATAAATGGTCTTTTATAATATAGAATATAAAAGCTCCCTATCACCCTCTCCTAATCTAAAACAAGTCTTTGAGAACAAGGACTGATTGAATCCTTAGGCTTGGATAAAGAACTACAGGGAGTGATTGCCTAACTGGTACTGCTGGTATGGCTACTGAGGCTTTGGGCCCAACCAGAGTCCAATTTCTGGTTAAAAATCTCACCAACCCCAAGCTCACTAGGCCTCACTGAACATAAAGACCCTGCTTTGTCTGAAGGTCCCTCGTTATCTGCAAAGACACTACACACAAGGTACTGGGAGACACCAAGAGTGGGTCCCTATTCTTTCCCTGGGTAAGCATAGTCATAACTGTCACTAGAGGGAGAACAGGTCAGGATAACAGCCATTGACAAAGCACAGTGAGTGTGTGCTGGAAGGCAGGGGCCAAAGAGATTAGAGAGGAGCTCAGTGAGAAGTAAAGATGAAGAGTTTAATTAAATTTGGTAAGGGACTATGTGGGTATAGCATCTGGAAAAACCTTAACGTCGGAAATGATGAGAGACATTGCATTGCAGCATGTCTGCCTTAAACAAGTACACACATCACTACAGAACAAGGAAATCCTGAGACCCTGGCAGGAACCTAATGTTAATCATTTGGATTTGCAGACTCCCTCTTGTAAAGCCTAGAGGGAGCTAGCTCGTAGTAGGGATACTTACTGCAAGAGCCACCTCTCACCCTGACACCTACAATTGAAGCTGCCAGAAGAGCCTGAGCTTCTGCAGAAACCACTCAGCCCTTGGCAAGTACTGAAGTACCTTGGAAGGTTTTGTGGAGTTAATGTGAGCAGAGCCAAGAGTGAGAGGGTGGATGACTAGAGCCTCCATTGTACTAAAGGTCAAAATTCATTAGTGAGAAGAAAGAGGAGGCATTTGGGGACAGAGAAGTGGAGAGGGGAGATATAGAGGATGCTGCCTGCTAGACTCCAGGATGCTTGGTTAGTGAGGCAGTGAACAGAAGGGAGGGTTGTGTTTGGATCTGCGCAGGCAGGGTGGAAGAGGGGCCCCATGAAGAAGGCCCAGAGAGAGGTGGGGACTAGTCACAGGAGTGACAGGATGAGCTTTTGGAGTCCTTAATACCCAAAGAACTTGTGGCACTTATAAAAGCAATTGAACTTTTGCCGGTATGGTGTTGGTCCATCTTAGTTTTGGGGCTGAGTACGGATGAGGGGCCAGTCTGTCTCAGGTGCCACAACTGGTGCTTTGCCACCTTGCTGGCTTCTGGGAAACTTCCCAGGTCCAGAGTTGATGAATGCATCTCGCTGTGCTGGTGATTCCCTTTGCCTCTCCATCCACGGGATTCATCCTTTTTCCTCGCTCTGCTTGTGGGTTCTATGTTCTCTTTGGCTTTTGTGGGTAGCGAGACAGTACAAGCTTCCAGTGGGAGCAGAAAGAGGCTAGAAGGGGTCGGGCTGGGGATTTCCTCCCTGTTTTGTGTCCTCTCTTCTCTTTCCATTTATACGGTGTGTGTAATAGGGGAGGGAGGAAGGAGGGAGGTTGGGAGGGAAAGAGGAAGAGTAAGAGGGAGGGAGGGAGGCTGGGAGGCTGGTTGGAGATTGAACTCAGCACCTTGTACACCCTGAGCGACATCCCCAGTTCCCTCCCCGTTTTTGAGACAATGTCTCAAGATGCACTGCAGGCTGGACTTAAAACTGTCATCCTCTTGCTTCTGCCTCCTGAGAGCCGGGATGACCGGTTTGTGCCTGGCTACAGCTCACCCATGTCAGTTGCCTTAACTGCACAGCCTTTGCTGGTCCTAAGTGCTGACAAACCTCTTTCTTCCCCTTCCTACCTAGATTGGAAGCAACTTCCAACAGTTGCTAACCTCCTGGTGACACACGTAAATCTGCTTCCCTACACCTGTCACTCTACCCTAACCACCTGGAGCAAATCCAACTCCCTGCAGGGTCCAGAGTACTAAGGAACAGTTTGTCACCTGCTGCTCTGCATAGGCTCACAGTGAGCCTTCTCACACTGTGCACTTTCCTGATGAGGCTGAGGCAGAGGAAGGTTAAGACACTCACTCAGTCACACAAAAAAGCCTTGAGGCTAGCTAGGCAGAGCTCTGCACTTGGAAGCAGCTAACTAATGATTCCATTCTGTCTCTCCCTAAGCTGAGGTCATGTCGCTGGAGCAGCAGGAAGAAGGATTGCAGGACCCAAGAGCTCTAAATACTCACCAGAAAGTTCCTACACAGAGCTTATTTGTTAGGAAAGTTTCGGATCATGTTAACCAACTTTATGCACATTTCTAACAGGTTATCAGTTTCATATTTCCAATGGTTCCAAACTGGACCCCTTCAACAGAAACACCTAAGGAGGTTTACGGGATGTCAGTGCCCAGGCAATACTGCTAGAGCCACAGCTCTGGGGATGTGATCCAGGCACACATAATCCCTAGGGGATTTCATATCACTGCCACAATTGACAGCCACTGTCCTATCTCACAGTGGCAATTGCTAGGAGGCAGATGATAAGTGGGTAAGTCTGGGACTATAAGCAGAGTACTGTCCATACACAGGGAGAAGAGGAGCTTGCAGAGTTTATGCAAGATCTAAAAATGACATTAAATAAAGCAGTGATGATCAGGGATCATTTAATGCCTGGGCAAACTGCTTGTAGGTCTGTGGATGCCTTACCATTAATTACTACACCATAGCCATTGTACTGAGTCACTTGAATAAATAGAGTGATTGTCCATATGCTTTATCAAAGTAAAGGAAATACATGTCCTTTAGAAAGTTTGTTTTTCCTGATGCAACAACGTCATTGGAGTTATCCCCCACACCCACCTTTTACAAACAGTGTCTTGCTGTGGGACTCAGGCTGGCCTTGAACTCCCATTCCTCCTAACTCTGTTTTTTTTGGGGGGTACCAGATAAAATGATGGATTTCCAGGTGACAGTAAATATTTGTAAAATGCTTGCACCTGTCAGCCTTCAGCAGAACTGCAGTTTCTTCACCCCTGATTCATGGATGCAGGTGACATTTTCATCCTCTCTAGACAGATGGGAGCTTATCAAGTCATGATGCTGGGAAAGGATGAGTCAGCGGCTTGCTACCTTGGGAGCATACCACCCGTGAAAGAAGGCATCACAGGTGTGAGTGTGGGCCATGAACTCCCAGTTGTTATTGCTGGATTTTCCTTTTGCACTGAGCTGGACTGCTCCAACAGCGTGCTCCAGACGGCAGACCAAACAACTTTTCTTTCCCTCTTGTGTTTCTCCAGACCAGTCCTCTTGTTTACATGTTTGCTGGGCAAGCTGATGGTGAGACTGAAA
>CAJQZJ010004381.1:16608132-16633929 GCA_907164525.1 Lophiomys imhausi | reverse complement strand
GTATCAGTTCTCTGTGAGAACAAAGACATCAGCTGGGTATGCAGGGGAGCTTTTAGGGAGGACTTCCAGGAGGTTCTGAGTGACTGGCTGACACTGGTTTCTAAACTTGTCTCTGAATATCTGGGGCCAGATCTTCAAGAAAAGGTCTCAGCCACCAGAGCTAGCCAGTCCTGGAGTCCTGTGCCCCCTCCTGCTTAATATGGTCAAGTGAGGCCTCTGGAGCCAGTCTCTAGGGTCCAGACATCCTCTGTGGGAGTCAGGCTTTTAGATTTCAGGAGTAATAAGGGGAAATAATTAGTGTAGCCTCCTCCAGACCCTCAGACCTCAAGATGAGCAGCGAGTAAATAAGGGAACCTGTGTGAAGGTGAACACGGATTTGCCCATCACAGTGGGGTCTTGCGGTTGCTAAGCCACTTAATCTAAAGAACAGTATTTCCTTCTGGAAAATTCTGGTCAGCTGATAATGGTCAAGGGGAATGGACACTACTGTCCCCTCCTCCCTGTGCTGCTGAAGGAAGCGCAAGAGCTTGGGTCTTCAGCTCCTCTAGAAGAGGAAGTTGATCACTCTCTCTTTCCATTCCCAGGCAGAGGGCTCTCAAGAGTTGTCTGTGTATCCCTGGCTGTCCTGAAACTTTCTCTGTAGACTGGGCTGGCCTCGAACTCAGAAATCCACTAGACTCTGCCTCCCAAGTGCTGGGATTAAAGGTGTGCGCCACCACTGTCCATCAAGAGTTCTCTACACACTGAAAAGCCATAAAATGTCAAAAAAAAAAAAAAAGAAAGAGAGAGAGAAAGAAATGAGGACACACAATGTATTCGAGAACCAGAAGACTCAACATCCGTAAGATGGCTACTCTCTTCCCGAACAAAATCCTAAAGCAATCTTTTGGTAGAAATTGAAAGATTAGATTTTACTGGATATGCAAACATCAACAGCACAGACTAACAAAACAAACCACAAAAAAACTAAAAGCAAGACACTTTACAGAAAAGCCAAAGGAATACTACGACTCAGTGTCAGGACTCACAGAGGTATACTCACCACAACTGTAGGACCTTACGGACAAGTGGGACAACGTGGTAGAGTTGTCACCACACATTCATGGGTAACTGATTTGACAGAGGAGCAAATGAAACTGAGAGGAGAAGCGGTCCTTTCAACAGATGGTATCAGTCCAATAGAGTACCACATAGAAAGGAGTGGATCTCATTACTTATCTTTTATCAGATAAACATCAAGCGATAAGTGTAAAGCCTAAGACAGTGAACTATGGGAAAAACTGTTTGTGTCTTTGTGTTAGACAAAGAATTCTAACCTTGGGTATCACATCAAACACACAGTCCACAAAATAAAATATGCACATATAAAGTCACTTGTTCCTCTAATTAACAATTAACATTGGTAAGTAAATGAAAAAACAAAACAGAGTTTTGAAGAAATGGACCACAACACAGCAGCTTGACCCTGCAAAAATAGATAAGAAACTCAATCTCAGTAATCAGAAAGCAATCCTTTTAAAATGGGTAAAATACTTGAATAGACATCTTATGAGAGAACACAGGGGTGGGTGTTTAGGGTGTTTAGGTTGGTGAAGTGCTTGCTGCCCAAGCACGAGGACTTGAATTCAAATCCTCAGTACCCAGGTTAAAAAAAAAAAAAAAAGAAAAAGAAAGAAAGAAAAGAAAAGCTGGGCACAGTGGCATGGACTTGTAATCCTAGACCTGGAGAGGCAGAGACTTGAAGCTTGCTGGGGCGTGCTGCCCAGTTAGTCAGCCTGCTGGGTCAGTGAGCCCCAGGCCAGTGACAGACAGACACTATCTCATAAACAAAGATGGAGAGTCACGGAGGAAGACTTACAGAGTTGACTTTTAGCTTCCACAGCCATGTGCACTGGCCCCCTCGCCCAGAGAACATGAGGTGATCAACAATCACATGAAAAGACCTTTTAACATCACTAGTCACAAATGAAATCTAGAAAATGTCACTCCATCCAAGTTTAGAATGGCTAAAATTAAAAGAAAAATCTGACTGCACCAAGTGTGGAGAAAACAGAACATTCATATATTGCTGATGGGGATGCATTTTGGCAGTTTCTTGGAAAGTCAGGAGTGGAACAGATAGATGCATGGCCTATTCCCATGTATTACTCAAGAGAAATGAAGTTGTATTTCCATACAACTATTTTAACATAAATATTTAGAGGATTTTATTTCTAACTGCCCCAATCTGGGAACAACCCAAGTGTCTTTCAAATATAAGCGGGTAAATTGTGGTCTATTCATACACGGAATATGAGGCAACAGCAGGAAGGAATGAACAGCTGATATATGCTAAAATGTGAATAGAAATCAAATCAAGTATGTTGAGTAAAAGAAACCAGCATGTGTATAGGTACACAACTTCACGAACATGTATATACAACACATATACACATACATGCACATGCACACACATGCACACACACACACACACACACACACACAGAGAATATCTATGTTTCTTTCACACATATTTCCAGGAAATTCAAATAATTAAAGAAACAGGTAGCCTAGTGAAGGTAGGGCTAAAAGTGTGTATAAGGAAACTTTAGGAGTTGGTGGGGTTTTTCCGATGGAATTTTTCAGTGTCCTGATAGAGGTGCCGTTTTCACAGGTGTTAAAATGTTACCATTACAAAAGGTAGTCTTTTTGTAAATTTATTTTCTTGTACACCCATTATGTTTCAATAAACCTCTTTAAAGAAACCAAGTACTTAGTGTTGGCACATAGGTTTGTATGTAACAATCTGGCATGATTAGAGCCCAGAATCTCTACATAGCTAAAGCTATTTTTAGAAAAATTCATAGGTGATATTTTTGAGAACTCCATACATGAGTATGCTGTGTTTACACCACTTCCACTCCTCCCTCTCCCTGCTTCAACTCTTCTCATGCTCCCACCATATCCTGTCTCAAATTCATGTGACTTAGGGGCTTTTTGTTTTTGTTTTTGTTTTTTTTGGTCGTGAGCCTATCCTTTAACAGCTGAGCCATTTCTCCAGCCCAATGAGCTAATTTTAACTGAAATATACTTGTTTATGTTTATGGGTGGTAGTGTAAGGTTCTGGTACAAGTATGTGAATGGGTCACAGTCAATCAGCATAGTGGGGTTTCCCACCTCAAACACCATTGTGCTGTGTACATCCAAAATCATCTGTACCAGTTTTTCTTTTTTTTAATTAGCTATAAATACAGTTCCCTACTGTGCTGTAGACCCTCACACTGTTCTTCCTCTCAACTGCCTTTTCCTACCCATCAACCATCCTCGTTCCCTCTCTCCTCTCTAGACTCTTGCCCTTTCAAGCCTCTAGTGGCCAGTGATACTTCTATGATCAGCTTCTTGACTCCATCACAGTGTGAAAGGCACAGCTGGTGTCTCCAGGCTCATCTTGCTTCACCCCAAGCCTGGTTTGTTTCACTCCACACATCATCTTGTTCTATTTACACAGTTGCAATGACTATTTTATGCATTTCTGTGGAAGAGTAGTTTTCCAGGGTGTATCGGGACATAGTGTTCTCCATCCCGCCCCTTCCACTCACTAGTCTTTATGTACTGTCTTATGTAATCCTTAGGACTTAACTTTTTCCTCACTTTTACAGGTTTTGTGGAAAACCCAATACCTTGTGCTCAAGATTCCAGATGGAGTTAGGGTTGGTGGCAGAGTGGAGAGGCACAAGGATAAGATTTAGTACACCTATCCCCCAACAGGCAAGAGGGACCGTGTAACTCATCTTTGTAAGGAGCTGGACTTTGTAAGGAGCTGTCACTGTCACTGTATTTCTCACCTAACAGCCACTGCAAGGGAGGGAGGTGTGGAGAAACCTGGAAAACATTACTCTGTGGACTTTTTTGCTGCCATTGAAGAAGCTGTTTATGGTGGTTAAGAACACAATGGCCTCTTGAAATGGTCTTGGCTATTTCTGTCCTTTTGGCCCATAGCCTGTTTCTGGCTTGCTATACAACAACTGTCTTGTCCAGCCCCTGAAGTCAGTTGTGACATTAGAACAACTTTTGAGTGTGATGATGTCACAATGAGCCAAGTCTCACTCAGAGGAATGGCTGGGGTGTTGCTAAGCAACATTCTGTCTTCTCCAGGTAGATTCATCTCTCACTGTACATTTGACCTTGAACAGTACACAATGGCCTGAGATCTGCTAGCCCCCCCAAATCAATTTTGTTGGTATGCTTAAAAAAAAGAAAGCAGCACCTAGCATTACAAGAATGATATTTACCTAAGGTAATAAATGCAGTTGGTAGGGAGACCAGCATGCTTTGCAGCTATAGTGGCATAGTGACATTTCTCTTGGGACATCTGCAGACTCCAGACAGATGTCTTAAAATCTAAATGCTGGTGATATAAGGCAGTCTAGACCACAGCGTAGACATGACAGTGTGTCAAGGAACCGTGGTGCCAAGACCATATCCTCTCTAGGCATTTCCATGTACCTGGACCCTGAGTCCAGAGGGCCTGTGTGACACTCTAATTCTCACAGTGCTTTCTTGACAAATCATTCGGTTCAACCAGCTAATTGACTTTCTGCTCATTAACTGGCAACCACATGTATGTCCCCTTGCTACATTCCATAATTGAAGTTTGAGGAATCTCTCCACTCCATCTCTTAACAGAGCCTCACTATGTAGGGCTAGCCAGGAAGTCAGGATCCTCCTGTCTCAGCCCCCTGAACACTAGAGTTAAAGATGTCTGCCACCAAGCCTGGTTCTTTTACACAGAGTTGGGTAGCTTCTTGGGTTACTTCCATAGCTGGCTGACTGTATCAGTGTTGGTTTGCTAGCTCCTTTACATTCTGTACACACACTTTATGAGATTAACTCTGTAAATTCCTTGTTTCCAAAGTGCACTTTGCCCCTGTCATTTGGGGAAATTGGGTGCCTGTCTTTCTTTCTTTCTTTCTTTCTTTTTTTTTTTTTAGCAGTCATTTTGAAACCAACAAGATGAATCGGTTTTTCTGAGCATGGATTGGTTATGCTAAAGTCTGAGCTCGAACTTTAGTTGTCAGGGTGGGAGGCACGAGGAGAAAGCAGGTAGCTTAGATATCCCGAAAGAGCTTAGAGGGGTGTGCACACATGCATGCGCACGCTCAGCTAGCACGGAAAGAAGAGAAAGAGCTGAAAACCTGAAGGAAAAATTGGCTGGCCTTGAACTCCATAGGTCTGTTGTTTTTTTATGCTGGATCTATTGTCTAGGAAATAGAATTATAAGTTGGTAAAGATACAATAAAGTAACCCTGGTTACTGCTATAGACTTATTTTCAATTAATATTATTTGATTTTTGTGTATTTGTTTTGAGAAGGGTTTCACTTAACAGTCCAGGTTAACCTCAAACCCATGGCAATCCTCCTGCTTCAGACTCCTAAATAATGAAATCACAGGCATGGGGCCACACCTGGATTGCTATTTAACTTTATGTTAAAAAATGAACAAGTTGTATTAACATTTTCAGACAAGTGGCAGATACTGTTTTTTTTAAATTTGTTTGTTCCTCTCCAGCTGTTATTGGGGAAAGGTCAGAATGTTAAATAATTTCCTCAAGAGCCTTTAAAATATGGACAGTATAACCAGGTCCTGTCACACGTGTGTTTGTAACCCCAGAGTTTGGGAGGCAGAGGCAGGGAGATGGTGAGTTCAAGGTTGGCCTGAGACACATATTATGACTCTGTTACACAACACAAATGGTACATACACACAGGTACACAGACATGAGTGTACACACACACACACAACACACACATTTGCATGTGTACACACACATGCATACATATAACACACACATTTGCACATGTGCACACACACACACACACAAATGGGTTAGTAACATACAGGCTTCTAGTCAGGCTAAAGATTCTGCAGATGTGAGTCAGTGAAATGGTTCAGTTGGCAAAGGCTTTTGCCACGAAGCCTCATAACTTGGGTTCAGTTCAATCCAGGGGACCCACATAACATAGTCCTAACTCCTGTTAGTTGTCCTCTGACCTCACATGTGTGCTGTGACACACAACACTCCCTGCCAAATCAATAAATAAGTACAAAAAAAAAAAACAAAAACAAACAATCCTATAGGTGTATAAACTCTCTGATGGTCACGTGAGAATCCATAAATAGTCTTAAACACAAGCATGTAAGTAACTGCCTGGATTTCATGGTTGTGGAGGGCGAGAGGTGGATGAGTGGATTTTCACCATGAAGCCTCTCTGCTGACAAGATATCACTCTCCCAGGCCGTTCTCAGATTCCACCAGGAGACCTGGGTGGCTCACACCCATTTCCTCATTTTTATCCCATGCTTTTCGGAAGCCTCTGTTTCTTTTCACATTTTATCCGACCCGAGGACAACCCTTCCAGACTCATTTTCCCCAAACCCACATGATGGCTGCAAGCCAAACTCCCATCAGAACTTCTTTCACATAAGCCCCATCTCTACCCTTAAACTTATCTTGAAAGAATCAATTTCAAAACATAAGCAGGGCAACACGGCCTCTGAGTGAAGCATTACACAGATGGATGGATTCTGTTTCTATTTTTCTCAGCTTTCCCCGCTGTAATCGTACCTCCCTTAGGAACCAGGATGCATTTCCCATAATTAGAGTTTTGCTACTGGCACTTGCTCCTTGAAGCTTGGATCTGTCCAGCTCTCAGACCCACAGGTGCTGCTTGCGAACTGTGGCTTCAGGGTAGAGTAGTCACAGACTTCCTCAACCTGGAGCCCTGCTGATTAAGATCTGGAATGAAGGATCAACCATATTTGGATCTTTATGAGCACTTTCGTGTATTGTTAAGAATCAGCACAGGCAGGTAAGAAGCCTTCTGGAAAACACGGGGTTGAATCACTCTTAATATTATGCCTGCTCATTTCTCTACCTTCTTTGAGTTGAGTTTAATCCTATAACTTAATTCCAATCAACAGAAAACTAGTGGGAACAATTTCCTCCATTTCCCACCTTCATCCTTGGTAGATCCTCATGTTCTCTCTACTTCATCAACACTGCAGAAGTGAGGGACCCAGAGCCACATGGTGGAAGATGCCCAGTTTTTTTGGGAATAGCTGATTATGAGAGTCGTGGGATATCCCACAAGAAACAACTCACAAACCAATTTCCCTCATGAACATAGATGCAAAAATACTTAATAAAATACTGGCAAACTAAATCCAAGAACACATCAAAAGTATCATAACCATAATCAAGTAGGTTTCATCCCAGGAATGCAGGGATGGTTCAACATATGAAAATCAATCAACATAAATTAACCATATAAACAAGCAGAAAGATAAAAACCACATGATCATCTCGCTAGATGCTGAAAAAGCATATGACAAAATTCAACACCCCTTCATGCTAAAAGTTCTGGAGAGAATGGGCATACAACGACCATACATAGAAATAATAAAGGCAATATACAGCAAGACAGTAACCAGCATCAAACTAAATGGAGAGAAACTTAAAGCATTTCCTTTAAATTCAGGGACAAAGCAAGGATGCCCAATTTCAGCATATCTCTTCAACATAGTACTTGAAGTTCTTGCTAGAGCAATAAGACAACTAAAGGAGATCAAGGGGATACAAATTGGAAACGAAGAAGTCAGATTATCTCTATTTGCAGACGATATGACAGTGTACAAAAGCGACCCCAAAAATTTCACCAGAGAACTCTTACAGCTGATAAACACCTTCAGCAAGGTGGCTGAATAAAATATTAATTCAAAAAAATCAGAAGCCCTTCTTTATACAAGAAATAAATGGGCTGAGAAAGAAATTAGGGAAACAACCCCCCTCACAATAGCCACGAACAATATAAAATACCTGAGAATAACTCTAAACAAGCAAGTGAAAGACGTGTATGACAAGAACTTCAACTCCTTCCTTTGAAGAAGGAAATTGAAGAGGACATCAGAAGATGGAAAGATCTCCCATGCTCATGGATACATAGGATCAACATTATAAAAATGGCCATCCTGCAAAAGCAATATACAGATTCAATGCAATTCCTATCAAAATACCACCACAATTCTTTATAGACCTGGAAAAAACAATTCTCAACTTCATATGGAATAACAAAAAACCCAGAATAGCTAAATCAATCCTGTCCAAAAAAAAAAAAAAAAAAAAAATCTGGAGGTATCACCATCCCAGATTTCAAGATATACTACAGAACAATAGTAATAAAAACAGCATGGTCCTGGTATATAAACAAACCAGTGGATGAATGGAATCGAATTGAAGATCCAGAAATGAACCCACACACCTATTGTCACTTAATTTTTGACAAGAAGCCAAAACCGTACAATGGAAAAAGGGCAGCATCTTCAACAAATGGTGTTGGTCTAACTGGATGTCAACATGTAAAAGAATAAAATTGGACCCATACTCTCACCTTGCACAAAATTGAAGTCCAAGTGGATAAAAGACCTTAACATAAGGCTTGACACACTAAATCTAATAGAAGAGAAAGTGGGGAAAAGCCTTGAACTCATTGGCATAGGAGACAACTTCCTGAACAGAACACTAACAGCTCAGGATCTAAGATCAACAATCAATAAATGGGACCTCAGGAAACTGACAAGCTTCTTTCTGTAAGGCAAAGGATACCATCATTTGAACAAAATGGCAACCTACAGATTGGGAAAAGATCTTTACCAACCCCACTTCCAACAGAGGGCTAATATCCATAATTTATAAAAAAACACAAGAAATTAAACACCAAGAAACCAAATACTCCAATGAAAAAATAGGAAACAGAGCTAAATTGAGAATTCATAAAGGAGGAATTTCTAATGGCAGTGAGACATTTGAAGAAATGCTCAACATCCTTAATCATCAGAGAAATGCAACTCAAGATGACTCTGAGATTCCATCTCACACCTGTCAGAATGGCTAAGATCAAAAACTCAAATGACAGCACATGCTGGCAAGATTGCAAAGAAAGGAGAACACTCCTCCATTGCTGGTGGGAGTGCAAACTTGTACAACCACTATGGAAATCAGTCTGGCAATATCTTAGAAAACTTGGAATAGCAGAACCAACCATATCACTTCTGAGTATCCACCCAAACGATTTCTCACCAAACCAAAAGGACATCTCCTCATCTATGTTCATAGCAGCCTTATTTGTAATAGAATAGAAACTGGAAACAATCCAGATGTCCCTCAACTGACGAATGGATAAAAAAATTGTGGTACATTTACACAATGAAATACTACTCAGCTATCAGAAACAAGGAAATCATGCAATTTGCAGCCCAATGGATCAAACTAGAAAAGCTCATCCTGAGTGAGCTAATCCAGACTCAGAAAGATGCACATAGCATCTGCTCACTTATAATTGGATTTTAGCCATATAGTACAGGATAACTATCCTACAACCAATACACCAAAAGGATCAGGAACATAGACTTTGTTACCTATTAAGGGGAAAATTTTCCCTAGGTGTGCCACCATGTTGGCCCCCAGTGCAAGAGGAAGCTCTTAGCCCACATATGACTGTTGAGCTGAGAAGGGCTGATATGTAGTGACACTCCACATCGGAGGAGTGGAAAGGGTGGGAGAGGGAGGAGAGGGTGGGAGAGGGAGGAGAGGGTGGGAGGGTATAACTGGGAGGGGTGGAATGAGGGCCCTATAATGGAGATGTAACTTGAAGCAATAATTAAACAAACAAACAAAAGAAAAGATTTGCTTGTATTGTGTAGAGCCACTAGGATTATAGGGCTTGCTTGTTACCACAGCTCACCAGGGCATTATCCTGACTAATGTGCCTTCCAGCTGTGCTTAAAGAATGGCACAGTATGGGGCAAAGGTAGAAAGAAAGAAATTAGAATGGAGGTAGTAGCACCACATGCACAGGGAGAGAGTAGACACTACTTTTTTAATGTAATGATAACTCTATGTATGCTGCTACACAGGAGTGAAATTGGAAGAAAGTTTTAAAAGAGAATAAAGTGTGAGGAAATGATACTGGACACTGCTGTTACCAATCAGAGGTTCAGAGTCAATCTAGTTATCAAGGATATAAACTATGGGCAAGAGGAGTCAGCCTCCCCCAGTTTGTGATGCTCATGTAGGGATGGTGAGCACTCAGTCACTGTAGCATTCTCATTGAATATAAGATTTTGTTTTTGTATTTCTTCCAGGATTTAAAAAAAAAGATTTTATGTGTATGTGTGTTTTATACCTGTATGTATCTCTGTACACTATGTACACTATTTGGTTTGTAGTACCCCACAGAGGCAAAAAGAGGGCATCAAATCCACTGGACCAAGAGTTTCAAGACCACTTTTACCACATGGGTGCTGGGAACTGAACCACGGTCCTCAGGAAGAGCAGCCAACACTCTTGACTGCTGAGCCCCTGTGGGATCTTTCTCACCATGTTAAAAGTGACTTAGGCCTAGGTGGCTATTGATGTGTCTGCAAAAATAGTCTACTTAAGTGTGTTCTACACAGTTTCTAACTTCTCTTATTTTGACCAAGTAAAAGTACCATTTTAAGGAAATCCCTAGAGCTTCATGTTTTAGAATAAATGACACTTATTTGTAGGGAAAGGAAGCCATGTGACCTGTGACCTCATGATCTGGTGTTAAATCAGGGGATTTGTTCAGGAGAAATGGAAGACTCATTGGCACTCTGGGGTCACTTTCTGTACCACAGATCCTGCTGCCTTCCAGGGACCTAGGTCTGTCTTCCCAAAGGGCAGTTTCCACAGCTGAACTCAAAGGGCAGTTTCCACAGCTGAACTCTGTAAGCCATAAGGAGACATAGAAGTCCTTCAGCAATGCCAGTGGAGGAGGAAATGAATACTTGGTCCAGATGTGTCTCTTTTCAGGCTACTTTCACACCTGCCTTGTAAGGCACTCCACTCTTGAATATGCTTCCCATTTCCAGACAAGCCCAGGGGATCCACAGCCTTAAATAAAATACCTACCTGTACTAAATTGCTTTTCAAGGCTGACTTATACCTCAGTAAAACTAGAGGACCAGGAAAAGAATTGGTTTCATTCTGTAACTAACATGGTCTATGCATGGTTTAGTTTTGGGAGACTAATATTTGTGCAAAAGGAAGCGGTCTTTGAGATGCGCCATGATGCACGTCTACCTGCTGCACTCACTGAATCCATGACACCAAGGGCAGCAGGACCATCCACAGACATTTTCCCAGCATGGAACTGACAGAGGTTAGATACATAAGTATTGTGATCAAGATCAGTACCCGAGACCTCAATCAGAAAGCCTTCAGGTTTTCTGCATATTAGAAAACCACACTGAACTTACTAAAATGGTGCATTTCTGGGGCCCACCCTGGATGTTATAAATGAGGCTCACTGAGAATGGGTTGGGTCTGGGGATCTGTGTTTCAACAATCTTTACTGGTGATTCCAAGTACCTATGATTTGTGAAGCATTCTGCTTTAAGTCAGAAGATGAAGCCTCCATTTCTGCCTCAGCTGCAGCCAGTTGCCGCCAGTGAGCTATATGAGGCAGAGGGAGGAGTGTGCATGAATGTTTCTTGGATGTCTCTTTGCGTCGAGTATACTGTTTGGTTTAAACTTGTGTCCAATACAATACATCCAATAAAATTAGGATGATCTTCACTTTGCACAGGAAAAACTGGAAGGCTAAGGGGAACAGGAGGGTAATTCTCACCAGACAGCATTTCCACATCCCTCAAAGGATGTCAGAGTAATTATATTTTAAAGGATGATTGAATAACATGTTGACAGTCACCTCTACATTGTACACAAGGAGGTATTAACAGATTTAAATATCTGTGATCATACTTAATCATTTTTTTAATAATTTATTTTTTATTTCTTCAAGTTGCATCTCAATCATAATCCCCTCCCTACTCCCCCCTCCAGTTCCACCCTTCCACCCTCCTCCCCCTCAACCCCCCATCCTCTTCCCTTCTTTTTTTTTTTTTTTTTTTAGTTTAAGGTATTTCTTTTTTCCCCCCAACAGCTCTCCCTTTCAGTCCAAAAAATGGTTCTTTTTCTTAATCATTTTTAAGTATAGTGAATGAAACCAAGAAGAGGAGAATGAGACAAACAGCAGTAAACCCTATGGGATGTAGTTTACTATTCAGCTGTTTTAAAGAACATAGTTTTGGGGAGGTGTTGTTCTGTTTTTGTTGTTGTTGTTTTGTTTTTGTTTTTTCCAGAGTGGGGAGCTGTCCTGTTTTGTTCTCCTTTCTGTCACAGAGTCAGGTGGCCAGCCTGACTCAGGACAGAGATTTTGGAGAGAACTTGTAAACAAGCATGCTTGAGTCTGGAGAGGGAAGGCCATAACTCATCTCAGAGCCAGCTTTATATAAAGCAGAATATCATGTGACAATATTTCAATATTGTCCATATCCAAAAGTCATTTGAATCTCTATTAATCTGGATCCAGTGATCAGAGAGATGAATTACAGCAAGTGGAAAACAAAGAAGGCTTAGAGATACGAGATTGTCGAAAGTGAAGAGCAGACAAAGGTTAAAGATAAGAGATTTTTTAAAGATAACTTGCAATGGCAGAAGTTGTTAAAATCTGCAAGAATTTGGAAATCAAGTGTGCTGTTTTTGGTCATTGAGCTGAACTGAGGCCAAGTCATTGGCAGTAAGACAGGGAGGGAGGCTTTAATGTAATCTCTGATTCCAGGGAAGGAAAGAGATTAGAGGAGGTGGTTAGTCAAGCTCTGGAAACAATCTAGGAGACAGGTGGGGAGAGACCCAGGAGTAGAGCAAGGATGAGATGGGGGAGACTTAGGGAATAGGGTTGAAAACAGGACTCTTGCCAGGGGGGAGGATTCCAATAGAGAGAGAGGTAAGTGTCTTAGCCAAGAGATGCCCCAAATCACAGGGGAGAAGCATACAGCAGACTCCTGCCAGTCAGTGAGAGACATAACCTTCCCATATGATGGGCACCTATGAGGTTGTAGCGTGCTCCAGGAGCCAGAGAGACCAAGAGGACACTTACTGAGTGGGCAAGGAGAGATGAGTGCTTAGAGCAGGTGGAGGAGAAACAGCTGAAGAGGCAGACTCTAATATTTGGAGTTGAATATAGTGGGTGGCAGAAGCCAGCAGAAACAAATGATCCATACCCTAGGAGAGTCAAATCAGCAGCTTGGTTTGGGAAGAAGACACCAGGCCCTTGGAAAGGAATCCATTTGTACCTCTACTGGGTTTTGGCAACAGATGTATGTGAGGGGGGCACTTAAAAGAAGTTGCAACATGACTGTTCCATGATATCGTTAAGATTTTTATTGAAGATATGAGAGAACAGCCAGAGGTATCTGGAAGAATCCAGAGAAGACAAAGAAGCAGACTGAACATGGCCCGGATGAAGGAGGCAGGATAGAACAAGGGAATAGTGGAGATAATGAGATAGATAAGGGAATAGAGCAGAGGGAGAGAGAGAGAGAGAGAGAGAGAGGGAGGGAGGGAGGGAGGGAGGGAGGGAGGGAGAGAGAGAGAGAGAGAGAGAGAGAGAGAGAGAATGAGGGGAGGGAGGGAAGGAGTATAGTGAGAATAAAGTGGGTTAGAAGAAGAAGTATCTGTGGGGAGGGAAGCCCATAGCTGGAGGAAGTTCAGAGTAAAGGAGGAGGCAGGAAGAACCAGGATGCTAAGTAGCATGAACCAAAGTTCATGCGTTAACGTGAACTTTGTCAACAGGTGTTAACAGGTACCTGTGATAATGAGGGAACCTGGAGGCCAGCATGAGCTTCGACATGCGTGTAGGTGCCACAGATAGCTATATGTTCCTTCTTCCAGGGGTAAGGGAAATGACAGTTTTTGGCAGATGGGAACTGATTTCACACGTTCCTGAGAAAGTCTGGCTTTTCTCTAACTGTCCGAAATCCCACAGTCCATTTTTCATCTCTGGATATATGGACCGCCCTTTGGGGTTTGGGGGATTGGAGTTTCCGCTGGACCTGACATACATCACATCTCCCTCTAAAGCAGGCATCGGCCCAGATCGTAAATGTTAACCTTGGCTTTGCAGTGAACTTGTATCTATGAAGGAAAAAGGGACAATGCCCATGGACTATTTCGGTCTCTGTGAAGTATGATCTGGCTTTTTGTCTTCAGAAAAACCATAATTCTCCACTCCCCTGGTCGGCCTCCTGCCTTCCTGTGAGGGGCGGAGTGTGAATGCCAACGAAAGTAGTTTGCAGTCTACAGCACTTCTGAGCCAGCCTCCTTGTCCTCACCAGGTGTGCCTGGGTAAATGTTTAACTACCAGCTCTCTGAAAACAAGTCAAATTTAAACAACTCGGCCCAGCCCTTCTGCAGCCCTCAGATGGCCCTGCAGGTGTGATGTGACCTCTCCACTGCCTGCTGATGTCATATTTGGATGGTGACCTCTGGGCCTGCTTTCCTTTACTGAGTCTTTTCAAAGAGGCTTATTTCTGAGAGTGGTTATGACATCAGCATGGGTTTTCCCAAAGGATGGTCCTGGCCAAACTTGCACCTGAGCTATTTTCAACCCATGTTGATTCTCAACTTTGGCATGAAAACGTAAAGCCAAGACAGTCTGGTGTCTGGAAATCTTCATGGTTGCTGCTAGCTGCTGGAAGCAGAAACCAGAAAACCCAGGAGGGCCACCAAGACGTGCCTAATGCGGGGTCCCAAGGCCCAGCTCTCAGGAGGCATTTTCTCACACCCTCCTCCCTTCTCTGTCCTTGCGTGTGTGCACCTTATGTAACTCAGGTGTCATAGGATGATCTTGAGGTCCTGGAACCTGGCCACCATATTAGAAGTACTTTACCTACTTAGTCACCATAGCCACTGCTCCAGGTGGGTGCCATTCTCATCCTCCTTTTGTGGGTGAAGAAAGTTAAGCATGGAGCAGCTTTCTGAAGTCCTGCTACTTGACAGTGGAGGGGCCGAGGATCAAGAACAGCACAGTATGTTTGAAAGGTCCACACTCTGTCTTCCCCACAAGCATTAGAAATTTGCTTAAGAAGTAGACCCAGCAACGGATGAATGCTCCTGTTCTTCAGGCAATGATAATAAAATTTCCAAATTTGTAAATTCTACTGACTAAAAGGTGAAATTTTACATGATTTGAAGCGAAGCCCGAGTAGTACATTCTGCTTTCTCTAGTCTGGAGTTGTGTGTACATACGCACGTTTGGGATGTTGAAATAAATTCAATGGTAAAGAAAAATATTACCCACCAGAAGCCTTGGAATTGCACTCTCAAAAGACAGATTGACTAAAACGAATTGGAGATTCCCAGCAGTGAACTCGTCTGGATTTTAGGTCTCACTTGCCTGAGCCGAAGATCAACAAGCATTTGAGAGAGTGCAGCGCTGAAGTTTATCGAAGGGCTCAAATAGAAGCAAACACTGGCTTGTCGCAGAGACTGCTTCTGTTTTTCTTTCTCTCTCTGCTTTTGTCTCTGTAGAATTTGCTGAATAGGTATTAAAAAGCCAGAAGAGCTAATCTTTGGTTCGCTCTCTATAAAGAAACTGATACTGTGCTGAAGATCCTGGGAGTTGTGAGTATATATGATTTGTTCTGATTTGGATTCATAATTCAGCTGAATGAGATTCTCTGAAGGGTCCAGTTAGACATTTGTCCTAGCACCCCATCGCTGGGGGTTCTTTGTTTGTTTTTAAGACAGAGTCTCACTAGGTGACCCTGGCTGGCCTATGCAGAACTATGGCGGATTCTTAAAGAGGTATTACTTTATCTTGAAACACCGAGGCAGTGTGAAAATTCAAGTAGTGTTTAGTGGCTTCTGGGGCAGTCTTATTTACTGTAATAGCTAACTTCCAGCCTTTTCTCCTGCAAGTAAAACATATCTCTCTGTGGGTGGTGACCACTCAATGGTCTTCTATTTGTCTGTAGTTGGTGCTTGTCTGTGTGACACAGAAAGCAGCTGTCTGGTGTCCAGTCAGAAGATCGAACTTTTCCTTTAAAGCACATCAGTCTAAGCACTTTTTCCCAGCTTCTAACTAACCCTCCTATAGGAGGCTTTTATAAGGTCTGAGACAGAGATTCAAAGAGACCAAGCAGCTGGCTCTTGGATGGCACTACTAAATCAAAGGGTGAGGACCAAAATGAAGATCCATGACCCCCAGGGCCACCACACCATGCCATGTTTCCTGCCTCCTTGAGGAGTCAGTCAGTCAATAGGTATAAATTACACAGAAGTTTTTCTCTTTATTTCTAAGAGACTTTAGGAATCCATATTTAGATCGATGAATTGATTTTTGTTGGTGTGTGTATCTCTCTGTGTGTGAGTGTGCATGTGTGTGTGTGTGTGTGTGTGTGTGTGTGTATGTGTGGTGTACATGCATGTGTGTATCTGTGCCCATGCATGTGTGTGTGGTATGTGTGTATGTGTGTATATGTGCTCATGAGTGTGTGTGTGTGTGCATCTGTGCGCATGCACAAGCACACCTGTGTGTGTGTGTGTGTGTGTGTCTGTCTGTCTGTCTGTCTGTCTGTCTGTCTGTCTGTCTGTATTGCTTGGGATTGAATGGAGGGCTTCCCTCATGCTCATGCTTGGCAAGCACTCTAGCACTGCACCCTCAGGCCTCTTTTTACTTTGACAAAGTCTTACTAAGTTTCATTAGCTGGCTTATACCCATTCAGTGGCTCAGGTAGGTCTTGAACTTCTCCTCTTCTCCTGCCTCAGCCTACCAAGTAGCTGGTATCATAAGCCTGAACTGTTAGGAACAGCTGAACATTTTAATCTGAACTTCTACCCTAGACAAAGTCGACTTTCTTGTGGAGAGTTTTAATATGAATGGATTGATTCAACATGATCAGTGCAGGAAAGCTCTCTTGCGCTCTCGCTCTCGCTCTTGCTCTCTCTCTCTCTCTCTCTCACACACACACACACACACACACACACACACACACACACACACACACGAACACAGAGGCTACTTCCTTGCTAGGCTTTGTATAGTTCTGGTGACTTCCAGGTTTGCCCAGACATCTGCTCTCCTAAGTGCCACTTGTATCCAGATGACAGCAACAGAGACTTCTGACTGGAAGGAGGTTCCCTGTGCACATCAGCATATCTATATGACAAACCACAAAACAGAGCAAAATCTGATGGCCTATCATTAGTGTTTTCTCCTCAGACACCAATTCTAGGCTTGGAACAGCATTCGTCACATTTCTTGAAAGGAATAGCTCCCCGTAATACTGGAGAAAAGAGAATCACAGAACTTGTGTTTCCTGATGGTACTCACTCTCGTCCACATGTTCTCTTACAGAGTGTCGTTGCTTTGAATCTCCAGGGCTGCAGTCTGCTAGCCTGTTTCCTCCTTGTCATAGCTCCCCTTGAAGAATGTTGGTGTGTGCCTCTCCGCCCGTGTCCGATGTTAGACTCACAGTTCATTAACCTTAAAGACACAAGTTAGAAATGGAAAGAGGTTTAAAACTCTGGAGTGGGTCAAGTCATTTCTGTCAGTTAGGGGTCACATCATAGTAGTCAGGAGGAAGTCAAACCCACAGCGTCATGAATGGAATCCACCATTCATTTATTCATGTATGCCCAAAATCATAGAAAGCTTTTTGCTGCATTTACTTAAATGTCAAACATGCATAAAACACAGCCCTGGTCTTAAGCAACTCACACTCTAGTTGTGCAAAGTGAAAAGTATAGTGACAGGTACCTTGGCCACATATGCAATGTGTCACAAAGAAGGGAGAAGATGGACATCTGGTGCATCTTCAGCAATGGGTGCATGTTACAGGTTTTCTCATCAAGGATGGAGGTCAAAGGGCTCTTCACTGTCTGTAATCCACGGCTTTAGTCATGGTCTTATCTTGCTTCCTTCTCTTCCCCACTTTCTGATTCATCTCATGATCCTCCTTTAAATCACTTTACCACGCTTCTGTGTTTATCCATTTGAAATGACCCCCAGTTCCTGCGTTACCTGCTACCAGTAGCATAAGAGGAGCCTTCTAGCCATGTGCTTCTCATATTTCCCCCACAAAAAGGAAAAAGTAATATTTTGGAAATGTGGCTTTTAAATAGCTTAGATGAAATGTTTGAATTTTGATTTTTTTTTAAATTTGGAAAAAAATGAACTGGGCTTTCAGAGGACTAGTGCTGGCCAATATTTTACTTTCTTTTCATCTCCTCACAGCTCTAAGATTTAGTTTTAAGTAGATTCAGTTTTAAGTGTGGTGTGTTTGTGTGTGTATTTATGGACTAGTATAAAAACATATATTCTTAGAAAAACCCTGATAGTTAAACCATGCATGCTATGTAGAAATTTTTTTGAGAATTGCCAATCTGAATCTTTACAAGAGGAAAGAGTTTCCCTTGTCAAGAACAAAATCAAAATGAAGTAGGTGTTGGAACAGAAACGTGAAGAATGGATCTGGTTCATGGTAGCTGGTAAGCAAATTGTCTCCTGAACTCACACAGCTGCTCTCATGAGGAAGACATTTCTAGAGCTACATTCCAAGCAGAGAGCCATGGGAGTTGGTCTCCACCGCTTCAACAAGGATGGGAACAGCCTCCTGCAATTTGGGTTTTCATAAACACAGTATTTTCTCAACTTAGCAAGGAGGAGGGAAAGGAATTTTCCTCTGAGATACTTGCAGTGGCACGGGAAGGGGACAAGAGCCCATGACTCATTTTCTCTGTTGAACCCATGCACGATTAACCAAGCTTCGACCCCACTCTACAGAGCTGGAGCTGAGACCCAGCAGGGAGCTAGCTACAGGTACTGCTCCCAGCATCCCGTTGTTCATTTCCCTGTTGGTCCTCACATCTGCAAGTATCTTAACTGCCAAATTGTCTTTGTTTACAAGGTAGTATCTTAGGGCTGAGTTCTGTTTGGGGAAGTCACAGAGTTCAGTACTAGGAATGATATAATTATATCTGTACGTGTAGATGTGTGTGTGTGTGCGTGTGTGTGCGTGTGTGCATGTGTGTGTGTGTGTGTGTGTGTGTGTGTATAAAATATAGATATATTGATGATACGAAGCAAAAGCGGAGCTTAATAGATTGTGGGAAATGTACCTGACACCCAAATGAAGGCATGCAACGATGCTGGAACCCTGGACATTTTCAATGAAATCCCCCTGCACATACTTTTTAAAATTCTCTTTCTAGTACTGCAGATTAAACCTTGGGCCTCATGCGTGCTAGGGAAATGTTTTACTGATAAGCTCTATTTCCAGATGTCTTTACTTCTAACTGAACCCATCCTTACTAAGTTCCTAGGGCTGGCCTTGAGCTTGTTATGGTCTGCCTCCCTCAGCCTCCTGTACAGCTGGAACTGTGGGCATGTGCCCCTAGGTTCTCTGCCACATTTTCCTTACACTTAAAGTCGGAGCTGCCTTAGCTCCAGGCAAGGATGATTCTGTGTAGGGCCTTGGGCTTGGGACTCTGAATTTCTTCCAGTCATGCACTGTCTGAATGAGGCTGCGGCCAAGAGGTAGTGTGAATATGCAGACCATCCTTCACTTTAAAGACCATGTGCCAAGTAATAGGGCATTAGTAACTCCAGCCCAGTGATTGTAGCCCACTTCCAGGTCTTTACCTCTGCCTCACCTCCTGGGGAGTATAAAGTGAAAGCAGACTTGAGGACTGGGGGATGCATTGCCCAGGGCACCCAGGCTCTTGAAACATGGGGTGGAAAGCTTGGATGGGTTACTGGGCCTGGGGACCAGTTCCATTGGTGCCATGTGTTCCGATGCGAAGCTGTAAATGTCCCAATAGTCCTAAAACCAGATAAAAGTTTTGTTTACTAGCATTTTGGAGCAAGCTATAGTTCTTGAGCATATAGGACTGTAATGTACATTCTTTTTTTTTTAAAGATTTATTTTATTTATTTTATGCATATGTGTGCTCTATCTGCATGTACACCTGCATTCCAGAAGAGGGCACCAGATCACATTGTGGATGGTTGTGAGCCACCATGTGGTTGCTGGGAATTGAACTCAGGACCTTTGGAAGAGCACTAGGCAATGCTCTTAAGCGCTGAGCCATCTCTCCAGCCCTGTAATGTACATTCTTAAACACCCCATTTTGGAATGGGTGGGATGCTCCAGGGTTTTTTTTTAATTGGAAAAATGTACTATCTGATGTAATATAAATATTTTATTTTACAACTCCTCCCAACACACAGAGAGCGAGCAAGAGAGAGAGAGAGAGAGAGAGAGAGAGAGAGAGAGAGGAAAGGAAAATTAATTACATATAATACCTGTCAGAAAATCTTTTATCTGCACATAAGAAAAGGGTATTCGAAATATATTATTGGGGCCCTAATTAATGATTGTAGCAATTTTTTTGTTTGAATTTTCTTCTCAGCAGTGGACCTGCTGAAAGGGCTAGCTCAAAAATCTCTCTTCCCTACTTTTGTCTTTATGGAAGTTGACAGAAACAGATCGGACAGCACACGAACTGTGTTGAAGAGATTCATCAGTGTTGTTCCTGATGGCCGTGCCTGTACCTGCCTTGCTGTACAGTTAGTTATTCCAGTGTGCGGGCGCAGCTGCCGCGCCCATCCACGTTATTGCCAATGCACAGTGACATTTTCTCGACTGCCAGTCCAGTTTGCATTGTGCTGCTATTGGAGGCCTTTATCTATTTGTATTGTACATATGCTGAGGGATGAATGCACTAGTTAGGTGATAACACATGTATATATTTTTAACTTTAATGGGGACTCTACAACTGTTTTCCAGAGCAGTGCATGTCCCCACCAGCATGGCATATCGTATTTATATTATATCGGCGTATACTTCTTTTTAGCTTCAATCACTTTGTAGTAGGAATAACTTTAGTTTGTCCTCACTCTTGTGGGCTCCTCCTCTCCAGTTACACTCTGTATGGAAGGCGATCAAAGGTGACTAGAGTAACTAGGAGACACAAAGATACTGCTTACGATATCAGTGTCACATAAAATAGCAACGGTAATGTCTGTGCTAATAGCCATGGTCACTTGAAGTGGGATAGCTAAAGGGAAGATCTGAAGTCTTGGAAGATCGAGGTGACAAAGTCTGAGCTCTAAGCTGACTCAGTTGGTGCTGTTTTTAAGGTTGTACAGAGCATAGTACATGGATCTAGGGGATAAACCACCATGCAGATATGCACAGGATTGGTAGTGGCTTGAATGTTAAATGTTCCCCCAAAAGTCCCCATATGAAGGCTGTGTTAGTGGGAGAGAGGGGAACCTGTGGGAAGTGATAAGGAGGGCCTGGGAGGCCCTTAAGTTATTGGGAGTGCTCTCAGGGGTTACTATGGCACCCTTCCTTGCTGCTTTCTGGGCAGAGATGTGAGCACTTACTCTAATCTAATTCTTGCCACGATGTGTCACCCTCACCAAGTCAGTGTGGCCTTCTGATCTTGTACTGAACCCTCTAAAACCATGAGCTAAAAAGCTCTCTTGTCTTCATAAACTCCCTGCCTCATGTGTTTCACTGGAGTAGCATGAAGCTGACTGATGCACTCTGTAGTGATGTGTGTATCCCAGAGCATCCTCTGATAATTGTGGTTACACTGGACTAGGAGGGAGAAAGACAAAAGGAATCGTTATTCACTGCTGCTGGAACACAAACTAGTCTAGCCACTATGGAAATCACCATGGAGCTGTCTTTTGCTTTGATAAGACACCACCACCTAAAGCAACTTGAGGATGGAAGTGTTTATTTGGTTTATAATTCCACGTCAGAGTCTATCACTGAGAAAGCCAGGGTAGGAACCTGGAGGCAGGAACTGATACAGAAACCATGGAAGAGTGCACGGCTCTCCATGGCTTGCTCAGCCTGCTTTCTGATACAGCCCGGGATCAACTGCTCAGGGATGACACCACCCACAGTGTGCTGGGCCCTCCCACATATCTCAGTTGTAGTTCTTAGATTTCAAGTAGGTGCATAAAAATGTACATGTTCATATGCCCTGAAATTAGAAGCAAACTATTTAGAGGATTGAGGGAACTAATTAGGAGGAAGAATCCAAAACAGAAAAATGGGGAATATGGGAGAGTATGATCAAAATACATGTATATGCTTGCACAAAAATAGTCTTATGTAACCCAGTATCCTATATCAAAATAATGATGATGATGATGAAAGAAAAAGAAAAAAGCTAGTGCCATCAGAAGTAAGCTTCCTCAACTTTCCTCCTCCACATGGATTCACTTTTTATCCAAACTCATTACCCCTCCCTGCTCCAATCCCTTTGTAATGAAGAAACTGTCCCCCGCCACCCCCACCCCATGCCAAGCTACTCTTCCATCTGCTCCTTGGTGCCATTCTCTCTGATCAAATGGTGCTCTGATTGGCTTAAGGAGTCTGAGATTACTTGGTTGTCTGAATCCTTCTCACATGGCTTCTGTGTAAACAAGGAATGAGGCAGTGCTGAGTACTGAATTCTCCTTCATCTGGTCCATTCATATGGTGACATCCTAACCCCTGGGGATATCACCGAGTTTTTGGAAACTGTCCTTGAATGTACACTAGTTAAGAAGAGAACATACTGTTATAACAGAGAATATGGGTGTGAACATATAGAGGAAAGTAGAGATGAACAGACAGAGCGAGGGAGGAGAGGACCATCTATCTGCAGGCCCAGGATGGAAGCCTTGGCACAGCTCCTTCCCTTGCAGCCCTCAAAGGAAACCAACCCTAGCAGACTTTGCCCTCCAACTTCCAGCCTTCCAAACTAGGAGGTTTGAGTTTTTGTGGGGATGCTCCATCCCCAGTTTCTTTTGATGCTAATAAACTAAATAAACTATTCCTAGGAAGCTGTGTGAGTGTTTCACTCACTTTCTTTTGTCATTTATTGGCTGCCATCTCTTAAAAGTGGGTTTGTTGACCCCTCAAAACCTTTATCTCTTCATATATAAAAGGGGATATAGAAACATTTGCCCCGTGAGAGCTTTGTGAGGATTAAATAAAAGAGCAGGTAACATTTTGACCATAATGCCTGGTTATATTAACTATATTAGTTTACTGGAGTTATGCCAAAAAAAAGAGACTCATATTAGCTTGTAAATGGGTCTTTCCATGGGCTAATAGCAAGACTGAAGAAGGTGATTCTCATGGCCTCCCTCAGCGCAGACTGTCTAAGCTCCCGGATTCTTTTTTTTTTTTTTTTTTTTTGGTTTTTCGAGACAGGGTTTCTCTGTGTATCCTTGGCTGTCCTGGACTCACTTTGCTGGCCTCGAACTCACAAAGATCTGCCTGCCTCTGCCTCCCAAGTGCTGGGATTAAAGGCGTGCGCCACCACCGCCCGGCAACTCCCGGATTCTTGTAGCCATATTTCTTACACCATTGTTTCCAGATATCAAGTATACATTTTTCCTATCTCTCCCTGCATGTCTTAGCTGCCTGATGACTGATCCTTACATCAAGGTCCTCAATGAGATGTTTCAAAGATAGCTGCTAGGTAGGCGATCTCCTCCACCCTTCTTTGATCCCTTCCCTGCCACAGGCAGTTGTGTGAGGATGTTCATAGCTGGAGGAGACTGAGCCACGTGTTGGTAAGTGTGGGACTTGGGCAATGCTACCATTTGTAGGCTTCAGTTTTGTCATACATAAAATGAAGGCGCCCAATAGAAACTTGTTCTCTGGCAGTAGTGGCACACACCTTTGATTCCATCATGTGGGAGGCAGAGGTAGGTAGATCTCTGAGTTAGAAGCCAGCTTGGTCTACAAATCTAGTTCTAGGACAGCCAGGGCTACATAGAGAAACCCTGTCTTGAAAAACTTCAAAAAAGGAAAAAAAATTGTCCTCAATCCTGTATCTGTATATATAATTACTGAAACACTAGCACACTAGCAAAAGCATCATTAACCAAGAGTCCCTTTCTCTTTCTCTCTCTCCAACCCTATTGTTATCCTGGGACATTCCCATTTGAACATCATAAATCGAATGCAGCTCTCTGTTTGACCTGTCTTTAAAGAACTGGTACTGTGAGGGAATAAAGACTGACCTGTGCCAGATTTACATCAAAGATGTCAGAAAAGACTGTCATCCAGGGATGGGTAGCATTCCCCTAAGAGAGGAGGGAGAGAGCACACTTCCAGAGCTCCTCACTGTGCCTAACACAGGCCTTTTGAACCATAGGTTCACTGACTTATCTTCCTTAGCAATTTCATTCCCTGAGTCTGTGAAGCCCTGCTAGGGTTTTGCCTGCCAGCTGATGATGGAACCTTTCTAATATGTTGGGATTTGCAGTTTATTTTGGTAGGTAACTAAGAGAGAAAGACGGAGGTAATTATCCCCATCATAAAACTGTCCATCAGCCACATGCATGAGGAGCACACAGACAAGGCTTCTGCTGCTCTTTGGCAAGGAAGACCCTGCTCAGCATTCTCTCGGGTCCCATTTTGCACTCTAACCTAGTTACCTGTGGAAGTTTCCTGGTTCTAATGTAATTTTTCAATTTATATAAAAATAATAAGTAAATACCAGTGATCTTGTCAGGTCATGCCAAAGGAGAATTTGCTGAGGATTTAGTATGCTAATTCATTGGACACACTTGAATTTGACTAACTAATCAGAATGGGTGGTTTGGCTCAACTTAACTGAGCTTAGATCTTGTTGGTATCCAGCTCTTCAAATGACCTCAGCTCTCACAGATAGGTCCTTAGAGACGCTTTTCTGTGAGTTGGAAACCCTCAGGTATGTTTTAAATGTCTACAAAACAAGGGTTTCCTTTGTTTTAACTGGGGAGGACATAATAAAGAAAGCAACGTGGAAGGGGCTCCACCTGGGCATCTGAATGTGTGCCCCGGAGGCGTAGCAACAAAACACTTTGCATTTTAACATTCTCTACAAACAGCAACCTTCACCCGCCTGATTTTCATGACCACCATGAGTTTCCTCTTACCCAGGCTTTGGCCCCAGTTTGGAATATTTTGCTGTTAAGGTTCTGAGGTGGTGTCTTGCTGGGTGCTGGTCTTGGACTCCTCTCCTGGTCTTTTTGAGAATCTTGCAGAAGATCAGGCATTATGGCACCTTGAACTCCAGTATAGTTCTTGGATGGTGACCATTACCTCCCTCGTCCATCTGCTATTAATTTTTTTTCTTGACTAGGCCTCTGATTCATCTTTGCCTAGACCTTCGGTTTCCTGAAGTCCCAACTGCTCCAGATGTGTGCCTCAGCCAGTACTCAACTCCAGAAGTGGAGGTTGAGAGATATCCATTACAGAGCTATTCGACTACAGCTGTCCTCCTTTACCCACAGTGTAAGTTAAAGTACTAAAATGTTAAATGGAAAATTCCAGAAATAGACAATTCATGTGTCTTAGGTAAGTCCCATTACAGTGCAATCCTTTTATTTTATTTTTAGTTACTGCTGTTCATCTCCTACTGTGCCCGGCTTGTGAACTGAGTGTTATCATAGGCACGTATGTGTATATAAGAACAAAAGCCGTATGTATAGGGCTTGGTATCATCCATGGTGTCAGGCATCTACTAGGAGTTTTGAAATGTATTCCCCATGGGGACAGCTTTCATCCAGATGAGAAATAAGAAGGGTCTGATGAAGTTGAGAGACATTGAAGAAGAAAGGGAGAAGGGATTAACAAATAGAAGAGAAAAGACCAGAGTCTGCATGTGATTAGAGGAAAAGGGCTTGGCTCCAAGGAGGAAGCTCAGAAGACTGGGTGAAGTCTGGTGTCACTGTGAGAAAGGAAATTAAGAAACAAGCCCATGAAACAGTGGTAGATTTAGTGGAACATGTGGCATTCTGGTTCCACGTGGAGATGTCATGTGGGGAGAGTCTAGGCAGTTTTACACACACACACACACACACACACACACACACACACACACACACACA
>CAJQZJ010004381.1:16593468-16608122 GCA_907164525.1 Lophiomys imhausi | reverse complement strand
ACACACACACACACACACACACACACACACACACACACACACACACACGTGTGGGATCTAGAGAGACGTGGCCCATGAAGATGTAGACTTTGGAATCGTGGAGCTTAGTGATCACGATTCTGAGGGAGTGTTTATGATGACGGCCAGAAACATAATAAGGGAGTTAGCAGTTTTAGGGCTTTTTCAGAGGGTCCTGTCCTCTACTGGGCCCTGACTGACCTTGAAGAACAGAGTTAAAATATTGGATATCCCTCCAGCCTTTTTATCCACATTGGCCTTGGCCCCTAAGACTTGTCTGGTGAACACCTCACAGGGCATTCTCACTATCTTAAAGAGAAAGTAAAGGATTTTTGTGTAACGTTGAGATAAAGCTTGGTATGATTTGGGTTTGTTGTTGTTGTTTGTTTGTTTGGTTGGTTGGTCTTGCTTATGAAGATTCCATTTCCTAAGGAGTCAAAAGCCTAGTAAACTTAACAGAAATTTGAATCAGTTCCAGGGAGGCATAGTAGAGAAAGGGCCGGAGGAGCAGGAAGAAGTTCAGAGTGGTGTGGCATTACATAAACCACAAGAGGGAGAATCCTACGGTTAGATTATGGGTGTTCTTAGGGAGGTCCTTTCAATGGGATAGCTGAAAAGACATGCCCCTGGATTGAACAGTGAGAGAGCCAAGAGAAATATGGACTCTGCTGCCAAGTGTAGCACAGGACAGAAAATTAAAAATACAGCTCAGCAAAGAAGGAAGGAGTGGTGAAAGGAAGATGTTGGGGTGATGTCAGGAGCTCCCTGGCTTTGGGAAGCAGTGGGAGGCAGGTTGCTGCTCAACTGCCTATGACCAGATGACATGGGTTACTCATGCCTGTTACATAATTGATATTGTCTTCTGGTATTATAGAAGCTGAGGTTCCTGGCTTGGCTTGCTTCCTTGTTACCCAGGATCAATTGCTAGCACAAGGTCACTCTTAGAAACCAAACCCTCTGTAAGGTTACCCAGACACTTGGCAGCTGCTTTCCTGCCAGTGTTGTCTTTATGTTGTGAAAAAGAAGAGCCCATTCTTCTAAAATGACATTAGCCATCACTTTGAAATACGCCTCCCAGACCAGACCTGAAATCCATCTTTCTGGATACTATGAAAGAGATTTTTATTTTTTTAATGTAAAGGAAAAAAATTCTGTTGCCCATCATGGTGGCTCACACTTGTAATCCCAATAATCAGGGTACGTAGGCAGGAGGATTCCTGTGAGTTTGAGCACAGCCTGGGTTATATAGTGAGTTCTATCCTGGGCTTCAGAGTGAGACTTGTCTCAAAAACTATGAGCAATAATATGAAATCATTGTTTTCCACTAGAGAACTTTTCTGATGACTCAGTTTGCAGGAAACTAACTGGAAAAAAAACAAAACAAAACAAAAAAACCAAACAGCGGCAAAAAAAAAAAAAAAAAACAACAGCAGAGTTGAGAGTCTGTCCAGTTTCTACCTAACTTATTGCTGCCATGATAATATAATAATACGAAAATCCCCAGAGTAGCTTAAACGACAGTGTGTCAGTTTGAATAAGAATGGCCCCCACAGGCTCATAGATTTGAACACTTGGCCACAAGGGAATGGCAGTATTTGAAAGGATTAGGAGGTGTGGCCTTGTTGGAAGAAATGTGTCACTGGGGGTGGGCTCTGAGGTCTATTCCAAGCCCAGAGTCTCTCTCCCTGCTGCCTATGGATCTGGGTTTAGAACTCTCAGTTAATCCTGCCCACATGCCACCACGTTCTCCACCATGATGATAATGGACTAAACCTCTGAAACTGTAAGCCAGTTCCCAATGAAATGCTTTGCTTTTTAAGAGTTGCTGTCATGGTGGCATCTCTTCAGAACAATAGAGCACTGACTAACACAGGTTTATTGAGCAGCGAGGCTGCATTTCGTTTCTGCACTGTTATTATTATCTTCTTTTTTGTTCATCATACCAAAGTAGCAAAGATAAACAGCCTCATCTACCTAGGCAGATGCCATTTGGAAGACGCGTCCACATTGCAGAGATTCACCCATGTGCTTGGTTTATGAAGAGCTGTGGGGATTTTCATCTCAATTTGAACATTTTACTAAACTCTCCTGTTCAAACTCCTCTGGCCAGGGATGGGCACCAGCTCCACATTCCCAGCCAAAGCCCTTCTCTAGAGGTAAGGAATTGTGGCAAGAAGGTCTTGTGTTTGTAGGTGTATGTGTGTATACACTGCCCTTCACTCATTTCCTCTCCAACATGACCTCTGTGAGCTAACATCTGGCTACCACCAGAGTTGATACCTTTCTTTCCTCAGAAACGTAGTTCATCAGCTAATGAGTCTAAATAAAGAAAGTTTATCAGATTGCTTGTCCTTGAGCACATACAGTTAACTGCAGAAGTGTCCTGTCTCCTGCCCTCATTAGTTCTCTGTGTAAGTGTCAGGCAGACCTGGGGTCTCAAGGATCTCCAGCTACATCTGCCTCAGCCAGCAGCTACCATCTCCTTGAGGGAGGGAGGAAGCCAAACCAACCCTCAGTGGAGCATTAGACATGAGATGGGACATTCTTCCCCTGACTGTAGATAGAGTCATTACCCCAAGTTAACCAGTCTGTGAAAGAGAAAACAGTGTCACAACTTGCTGGTGTTCAAGACCTCCAGTTGCTACTTCTCTTGAAATAGATTACCATAGGGTGTGGTCCTCACCCTCATCACCAAATGTAGAACTTGAAGAGAAAAAAAATGTCATATTTACTTTGAACTGCCCAGAGACTGTTGGCAGATAAAACACAAGGCACCCAGTAAAATCTGCATTTCAGAGAAGCAGTGTAGAGAGCTGCGATGTGCCGCGCCCTAAAGATGGCGCCGGTTTCCGCCTTCCACCAGCCCGATGGTGAGTGCTCTCGGTGGTAAACAAGTCCATATTTGGCTAAGACCGCTGATCTGGCTTGCTTCCGCATACGTGGGCTCTAAGATAGCACCACGTGGCTTTACTTGATTGGCTGTTCATATAGTATTTAGCCTGTGGGTTGGGTCTGCCCGGGCATTCGGAACACTGTTTTCAAGGGACCTGAATAAACTGCTTGAGAAGAGCTTTTGCGAGTTGCGTCGTTCTTGCTGGTCGAGGGGGACGCGACAAAGCAGGAAATATTTCATATGATAAGTGCATTTTGTAAACACTATTCACATTTGCCAAGCCCAGTCACTCTGGTTCTAGGGTCTGGCTTCACAGAGTGAGAGCTCTGACCCCACAAGGGTTGAAGTCCCTCCTGGGAGGCCTGTCTGTTCTTGTCTCTTCAAAGAAATAATAGCCTAGCATCCTCTCCTCCAAGGGCCAGATCAGCACCGCTGATGCCCAGCTACCAAAATGTCTCTGGTCACAACACAAGAAGACCATCCCATTCCAGGCTGTGGCCAGGGTCCAGAGACAAATTTAAGCTTCTTTTGTTCTTATTATTTGGTTTTACTTGTTTGCTTGTTTTTAAGACAGAGTCTCACTATAGCCCAGGGTGGTCTCAAATTCTCAGCAACCCCTCTGTGTCAGGCGTCCAAGTGCTCAGATTGTAGACATGAACCACTGTATCCAGCTCTCAAGATAAAGTACAAATGCTTGTGTCATTAACTGCTTTTCCATCATAGGACATTGGTTTGCGTTTTTAACAGAGACTATGCACTTGTCCCACTAGATTATTTTATTCTAGCCCAGCCTTTCTGTTCTCATGGCTCACAAATACAGAATGATAGTGTATTCTGTTGAGTCAGGAAATCTTCTAAAAGCAGAATGTGGCTCATGCTGTCCCTCCCAGACATCAGGATATCTAGAAGGCTGATAAGATGTCCATGTGACAAGTGAGGAGAGTGGTCTGAGGAGATCATCTCTCTGGTTATGACGTGGTCATCACAGATGACCTGTGACTTGGTCAAAGAAAGGAAGTGAGCTGGGACACATAGACAAGTCAGTTCTTTGCCTGTGCTACAGAGATTTAAGACACACATTATGCTTATACAGCCTCTCAGATTTCCGTCCTCATTAAAGAAGAAGACTGGGCTTGTCTGGCCTGTGACAGCCTCTGTATTTTGATCTACAGCACAAGAAAAAAGGGGAAGAGAAGAAGGAGAATCAGGAAGCAGAGTGAAGAAAATCACAACCATGCAAAGACTTCTTAGAGAGTGTGCATTTGAGTTGGATGGAGCCCTCATTGCATACATAGCAGGCTCTGGTTATAACAACAACCAGTGCCATATGACAAAGAACTTAGTTCCCAGCTTCCTTCCTCCCAGGGACAGAGGAGATATGAGACACCACAGACAGTGGGATTGTCTCTTCAGAACCTCAGTCTCCAGAGCTCTAGCTCGGAGTGAGTCAACAGTCTGTCTTTCATCTGAATGGCCCAGCTGGGTTAGTGGCACGGTTGTGAACAGGATTTGGCTTTCTGGAAATGGTGAGTTTGTGGAAAACAATTAGGGACACAGCTGTGCTCCAATCTGGGTCATAGGAGTGGCGACGGACCTATCCCGGAAGCTGTAACTCACCAAATGAAAGAAGAGTCACCAGCAGCAATGGCTGGGCTGGAGGAAAAAAAAGCAAGTCAGAGACACCAAACTCCCAGCAAGCTGGGTGGGTGAAAGACTGGGTGTGTCACATTACAGACACCTATTTAAAAGTGCCATGACCCAGGGGAGCGTTGCAGGGCAGACACACAATTGCTTGCAAACAAGCAGTGGGTACCAATGAGCAAAGGGTTTTATCTGTAGGTTTTATTTTGTCTCTCTGGGGACTTGGGAGAGCTGGAGTTTGAAACACAAACCTGCCTCAGACATTCTTTTCCCTTTGGTTAGATCTAAACCTTGAGGGAGTCCCTAGATGGTCTACTGAATTTCAGTGGCTCTGAGCTCCAAGCACTGCTTTTGGATTCTAATATTCTTCACTGAAAGGCACCTTGCTGCTGGGTATCTTATACCCCTGGGCTTTGCCTTACTACTTAAAAGCTAAAGTGACCAGACCAGATATCCAATTTTGGGGCTTATTCAGGGTTTCTGGAGTTCAAACAGGAGGCGAGATATCAGGGAAAGTCTCCATGGAGGGCCAAGGATTTCTTAAATCATCTTTAGACAAAATGCATTTCTATCAGGCAGTGTCCAGTAATGAAAGTAAGCCAAAGAAAGTACCTTGGGAGTAATTGTCAAGGAGCTGACAGAAGCCTGAGTTCCTGCTGGAGAACCAGCCAGTTGACCACATGTGCATGGTTACAAAAGAGCATGAGAAAGCAAGGGGCATCTCCAAGGCAGTATAACTTCCGCTATGGTACTGCCACTGTCAGACATTTGACTGAGACTGCCAAGATGAAGCAGAAAGGAAAGTACCACCTCCTTTCTTCAACTCGGTGTTGCCAGAATGCTCTGGGCCTTTCCAGTCTCCTCTCCTCTTCCCCAATCCTAGTTTGCCAGTGGCTCCCCAAGAGTCGCCATATTATGTAGTGGAATAGAGTTCAGGGTTCCTACTATAACCTCTACAGCCCACCTGTACCGGAATCAAGGGGTGGGTGTGCTGACGTCCTGGTTCTTGGGGGTTAAGTTCAAGGAGCTGGAGAGGTGGCTCAGCAGTTAAGCACGCTGGCTGCTTTTCCAGAGGACCCAGGTTCAATCCTCAGGTCACAACTACTTGTGACTCCAGTTCAGGGACTCTGACGCCTTCCTCTTCCTCCACAGATACCAGACATGCATGTGGTACACAGACCTATGTGCAGATAGAAAACCCCACACATATAACATAAAAATCCAAGTTCGAATCCATTTCTACCTTGGTGATCTTGGAAAAGTCACTCTTTAATTCCCAGCCTCATTTTCCATCTATAAAAATGGATGTACCACTTTATTGGAGTTATTTTTTTTTCTCCTTGAGAATTAAATGATACAAGACATATGGCAAGGTTGATGAATTTCCAGCTATTGCCAAATATTAACATACACTACTCTAGAGAGTTAGAAAAGGGATAGTGTGTTAACAAAAACCTTTTGTAAGCTTCAAGTATGTATGCTGTGGTATGTGTGTGTGGAGGGGTGGGTTGAATAAGAATGGGAAAAGTAGCCACCACAGGCTCGTATATTTGAATGCTTGGTTATCAGGGAGTGGTGCTATTTGAAAGAATTAGAAGGATTAGGAGGTGTGGGCTTGTTGGAAGAAGTTGTTACTTTGAGGTTTCAAAAGCCCATGGCAACTCCAGTCTCTCCCTCCTTCCTTCCCTCCCCCCCCTTCTTTTCTCCCTCTCCCTCCTTCAACCTGAAGATCAGGATGTTGCTCTCAGCCACTACTCCAGTCCCATGATGATAATGGACTAAATCCCTGAAACTGTAAGCAAGTTCCCAATGAATGCTTTCTTTTATTTATTTATTTTTTCATAGTAGAATGACATTTTTATTTTGTAACATTTTTAGCAGAATGACTTTTTCCTTTAGGCATAGAGCATATTAAAATACTGTATCATGAATTATTACAAACATAATAGTTAAACTTTTAAAAAGCAGAAACAAATGTTAGAAACTGCATCTGTCTCCTTCTATTCATATAACTTTCGGGAGCTATTAATGAGGAATGAAAAACCTGCTCCGATAATTTCTTTTTTTTTTCTTATAAGTACTTTATTTTTTTTTTTTTTCAAGTTACATCTCAGTCGCAAACCCTTCCCTATTCCAAGAGATAGATAGGGCATCTTCAAAAACCCCAAGAGATCTGCAGAATATGGCATTCAAAGATGTGGTCTTAAATTAAGATTTTTTTTTGATATCGTGACATATCAGCTCCTGACAGCACCCCCTATTCTACTCCAAGTAGAAGAAAAGCATCGAGGAATCTCCAGTGTGAGATGGTTGAATTAGTGGCAAGCCTATCTCTTGGCATGTAAAAACTCCTTGCTTCAACTGCAGACAGACTGCTGTCCAAAAAGGACAAAACTTGGTAGCGGGGAAGTCGACAGCCTAGCTCTGCCAAGACAGGGTAGGTTAGTCCTTCACAATCCCTGCTCTACAATAAATGTCTGTCAGAGAAACAGGACCAAAAGGCTGAAGACTGATGCTGGAATGTATGGAGAGAAAATGGGAACTGTCCAGGTAGTCACTGGTTTGTCATTTCTTAGTACTGGAAGCTGCAGGCCCTGCACTTCCTATATAATCAGATATATTTATCCTTCTCAGCTCTCTGAGGTGGTTGAAGAATAGACAGCTTGAGTCTCATAGCTAAATTTTGAGTTGTTTAGGAATCAAGAGGGCGTTCTAGATCTAAGAAGATGGTTATAATAGTGATGCAAGTTAGTATGAAAACTAAGCCAGTTATAGAACTTTAAACTCATGGAGATGGTTAGAAGGTAGAAGGTTAAAGTCAGGGGCCAAATATGTATGAACTGGACATTGGGAAGGTATACTGGGCCATTTAACTCTCATAAATGTGGCATATTTAATTCTGCTGTTTTGTATAGAATTTACTGTTATAAGAGAAAGAACCATTTGTTGGAATGAAAAGAGAAGCTGTTGGGGGAGGGGGGAAGAGGGTGGAAGGGTGGGACAGGAAGGGGGAATGCTTTCTTTTAAGAGTTGCTTTGGTCGTGATGTCTCTTCACAGCAATAGAGCAGTGACTAGAACAGTGTGTGTGTGTGTGTGTGTGTGTGTGTGTGTGTGTGTGTGTGTGTGTGTGTGTGTGTGTGTGTTTGGCAATTTTAGATGCTGATGTAACTCTCTTTGTGTGGGCCCAGTGCAAGGAGGCTCGCCATTAAGTAGTAGCTTTATGTCCTACTGAAACCTCATTGGTATTCTCAGGAAGGAAAGCTGGGTGCTATAGGTAACCAAGAGACACTTTCAGAAAGCAGACACTGGGGGCTAGAGAGATGGCTCAGAGGTTAAGAGCACTGACTATTCTTCCAGAGGTCCTGAGTTCAATTCCCAGCCACCAGAAAGCAGACACTGGCTACTGTAAAAGGCGCTGGTGTCCTCAGCTGTGTTCCTGAGCAGCATAGACACATGTCTGTGGGTTTGATGCAGGGTGACATCTGACAATGTCCAGGGACATGACTGTCATGCCGTGGACTGAAGATTGCTAGTGGCACCTGGTGGGTAGGTGTTGTCCTATTGTACTTTGTATTGCTGTGATAAAGACTATGACCAAAACCAGCTCAAGGAGAAAAGAGTTTATTTGGCTTATTCTGATCATAGTCTATTATTGAGGGAAGTCATGGCAGGAACGCAAGCAGGGCAGAAACCTAGAGGCAAGAACCGAAGGAGAGACCATAGAGGGTCACTGCTTACTGGCTTGCTTTTCATGGCTCACTCAGCTTGGTTTCTGATACCACCCAGGACTGCTATCCAGGGGTGGTACACAGTGGGTCGGGTCCTGGCACATCAATCAAGAAAATGCCCCACAGGCTTGCCTATTGGCCAACGTGGTTAAAGCATTTTGTAGGTTGAGAATCCCTCTTCCCAGATGGAATTGGAAAGCAGCAAACACCCAAGCAACACAGAGGCCAAGGGTACTGTGTAAACGTCTTGCTTTACATAGGATAGCGTCCCTCAACAGTTTTCTCACCCACAGTGTTAGTAGGGCTGAGGCTGAGAAAACCAGATCTGAGTTAACACAAAAGACTTGTCCACAGGCAGTGATGGGCAGAGTCATACAAGTGATGAAACACTTCCGGTACAACCTAGAGCTGCTACATTACAAAACCTCACGGAAACACAGGATTAGTTGGTGGCCCTCCATTAACCACTGTCCAGGTAGCCTGGTTCCTGCTTGTTCCTGCAATGAAACGTCAGAGAAAGTAGAGGTGGGATTTTCTACCTGGAAAGAAGGAATCTGCTATATTCTTGGCTTTATTTATGTCTTTATTTATTTATTGTTACCAAGGATGGAGGAGGGAAAGGGGAGTTATCCAGCAAGATTTGAGGAGCCACATCCATACTAGCATACTTCATGATGTCACAGAGAGTCCCCAGTACTTGCAAACATACCCACGTGGCCATGGAATGCTGATAGTCACTGGCCAGTTCAGGATAAGCATTCCTTATTTGAACCCAAAGTCCCAAAGGCCCAAACCTGGAAACTTCTAAGGGCTAACGTATCCCACACTGTAAGTTTTTGTTTCATGTTTCATGAAATTATTTTTAAAAAGTTGTACAAAGCTACTTTCAGGCCATGAGTTTAAGGAGTATAAAAAACATAAATGAATTTGTTGTTTGGACTTGGGTTCCACCTCCAGAGAGATGGATAGCCCATTACATAAGTATGTACAAACAGATGAAAAAGTACAAAAATCTGAAACACTTTTGGTTTCAAGCAATTTTGGTTAAGTGATTTTTCAACCCAATCTGCATCTTTTTTTCCCATGATCCTCATCCCCATTTAATCAATTTCCCCTGGAATTTCCAGGATGGAGCATTAATTAAACAATTTCTCTATCTCTTCATTCACTTTGATCTCCCCACCTCTGCATGTGTCCTCTCTACTGGCATGGGCTGCATTGTGAGTGTTGTCCCTCTGATAATCAGTGCCATTGGCTGCCTAGACTCCTACTGTATACATCCCTCTGGGTGGAAGGTGGCCAGTTGCTAGTGTTCCTTCCCCCCCACATTTCATGATTGATTTCCTATTTCCATGCATGCTTCCTTCCTGTGGGCAGAGCCAGCCTCAAGGTAGGTCACCTGTGCTGTTGCATAGGGTCCTTAAGTGGGCTTGAGGATTTTCTATTATCATATCAAAAATCTTATTTGGGGGGCTGGAGAAATGGCTCTGCCATTAAAAGCACTGGCTACTCTTAGAGAACACCCAGGTTTGAAATCCTAGCACCCACAAAGTAGTTCAAAACCACCTATAATTCCAGTTCCAGGGTCACCCTTATCTGACCTTTGTGGGCACCAGTCATATACATGGTACACAACATAAATGCAAACAACAATACACACACACACACACACACACACACACACACACACACACACAAATAAGTTTTTTTTTTAACTAGAAAAAAAGCTTTGGTTTTCTATTTGAATGTGTATGTAGTAAGTGAATTTGGAACAACACAACACGTGCTAGAACAGGGAACGTGTTCCCTGTGCATGCCTGTGGTTCCTTGCTAGTGCATTTACGGAGAACATTCACTGTGAGCACCACCATGTTCTGTGTGTCCACCATGGGTGGGAATCCACAGACTTTCAGGGGAACTCAAGGTAAGTATGTTTCGTCTACCTCACAATTAGCTGTGGAGGGAGAGGAAGGCTGAATGCCCCAGGAGGCCCTACTTTCCATTCAGTGATGAAACCCTTCCTCCAGCATGGAAACCAGTAGCTTTCTAAGAAACAGGGCAGGCAGGGAGCTCTATCTCGTTCTTACTCCTGTTACTCCCTGCCTGTTTCAGGGGATAGATCTGGAAATGAACACGCAAAGGGCAGCTCATCGCTCCTGAGAAGCCAGTGGCAGAGAATGTTGGCAGCACTTGTTTAGATCAAGAAGCAATTTTTTATTGATCTTTTCATAAAAAGAGAGATCATGGAGATGATGTTAGGTCTGCCTGAGTCCCAGGTTCTCCCAGCATGCCTCAGCTTCTACCTCTTATGGGGCACGCCCCGCCCCCCACAAGCCTCTGCCTATATAATCCCTGACATCTTGGGAGCTCGCTCTTTTTCTCTCTCTTCTTCATTCTTCCTCTCTTCCTCTCCCCCTCGTTCTCCTCTCCCCTCTCTGCCTCCTTCCCCCACTTTGTCTCTGTCCCTCTCCTCTCTCTCTCTTCCTCTCTCTCTCTCTCTCTCTCTCTCTCTCTCTCTGCATGATCATGCTGTTTCTCTTCCCCTCTCATATCCAATAAACCTGCCTTTATATAATTAAATTTGGCCTGGATTGGATCATTTTCCCACAGCGCAGTGTAATTTTTTTTTTTTTAAACAGATGGGTGGAGGAGTGGAGAGGATCTGGGGAGGAGATGGGGGAAGGGAACTGTGGTAGGAATATATTGTGTGAATTTTCAATTAAAAACAAGAGAAGCAAAAGCAGTTGAATTGCTTCTGAGCAGTTTCCATTGTTTGAGTTAGAATGGAATATGCAAACTATGTATTTTGGACCACTTAGCCTACGGGTTCAATGTTCCTTTGTTTGTAGTTGAGCTGATATTGTAGGAATAAAAGGGAAGGTTCATGCTAACAACATTTTTGGATTTTCTTTTACTTAGAGTGGCATTAAATCACACATAATTAAAAAAAAACACGTAGCGAGTCAGGAGACTGTGGGCAAAAGGAAGAAACTTTTATATTAATACCTTTGGAGCATATTCTTGCACTTTTGGAAAAGATGTCCTACTTTCATTTTGGCTTATCCCCATGTGTATGGTTAACTATTGACTAGTGACAAACCCTAGAGAACCTGTGTATCTGCTGGGAGACTCTGAGAGCCCACCTTTCCCAGGGTTCTTAGAAAACCCTCAATCAATGAGAAACAGATGCAGAGGTGTAAGTATTCAAATGCAGATGTGGAGGTGGAGGCTTAAGTACTCCAGCACCCAAGTCTGTCACCAGGAGAGCCTGGGGATGTGGCCTGCACTGGCTTCAATTTCCCATGGAATGGCCCCACACCATTTCCATAAATGCTTGCTGTGCCTCCTCACTGGTTCCTTCACTGCCTGATCCCCCAACTCCTCACTCCTCACCTGTGTTTCCTGAACAATCAGATTCATTCACCCTGAAACTCCTTGACTGTCCAGAGTTCCAAACCCAGCTAGTGGAGTGATTTGAGTGATGCTCTGAACAAACTCATTGTCCTGGTGAGTTCTGTGACCCACTTCTACTAATACAGTTGTTTTACATAAAAGTCAATGTAAAAGCCAGGCATGGTGTCACATGCCAGCACTCTGGAGGCAGAGACGGTGAGATCTCTGTGAGTTTGAGGCCAGCCTGGTCTCCAAAGCGAGTCCAAGACAGCCAGGGCTCTGTTACACAGGGAAACCCTGTCTTGAAAAACAAAGCAAAACAAAAAAAAAAGCCAATGAAAATAAAGAGCAAATTGTTGGTCTGAACCCTCAGCAAGAAGAGATTTTTACATGAAATCTGGTCTTTATCTAAGCCTAGTGCTGCTAGCCTGTAAATCCAGCAACTCAAGAGCACAAGGTAGGAAGACCACAAAACAGAAGCCAGCTTGAACCACAGAGCAAGTTCCAGGGTGTCCTGATTAACTTAATGAGATCTTGTCTCAAAAAATGTAAGGTACAAAAAGGGCCAAGTTATAGCTCAGTAGTAGAACTCTTGCCAAACATGGTCAAGGCTCTGGGTTCAAATCCTGACACATGTACCCACCTCCTGAGATAGAGAGACATATTGACAGACAGACAGACAGGTTTTAAGGTGTATACTGAAACTTCCAATACAAAAATCTTCCCACTGAGATAAACAGGAATTCTGAGACCAACCCAAAGAGCTGCTCCATCATGTGCAGTACTCTTGGTAGATCCTGACCACCAATGACAAAGTGAGCCTCGATTGGGTGGCTTGGACCTCAGGAAACTGTGCTTCCCAATTCCACGGTGTCCCAGATCTGCTTGTTTTGATAGGTGAGTAGAAGATAAAATTAAGCAATAATGAGCTTTACTTCCCCTCTCAGCTTTAGTCATAACATGTTCCTCAAGAGCTGACCAAGAGCCAAACTGTTGAACATCTCTTCCAGGACGGCTTAGATAAAGGCCACTCAATGGGAGTAATCTTAGGGTCATTTTCCTCTGTATGTGGAGAATTTTTATCCAAGCTTCAAAAATCAGAATAAATAACAATAGCTAAAGAAAAGTCAATGCCATCTCTCTGAACAGTGTTTCTCTTCCCCCTCCTGACTAGCATCGTTGAGGGGAATCTTTCTGGACTAAATGCTCTGACACCAATGACAGGAAGAGAGGAGACGTTGTGAGCGGACAAAGACAGCCTAGCTCATGAAAGGCTTCAGTTCTGGGTCCAGTCAGTATTATCGTTTTATACTCTAAAACACAAGGTGGGGAGGGCAAACAAGTGAGGTTTTCCACAAGTGTAAGTGGAAGTCAGCCGGTTAAGGGCAAAGACACATCGCTTCAGCTGAAACAGGTCGCCCTGTTTCAGGTAGCAAGTGAAGTCATGCTTGTCAAACAGGCGGTGTTTGGAGTAAATCAGTAAATAAATTGATAAATCATTACCTAAAAATTGGCTTTTTTCTACCTTATCCTACTTAGAATCCCATATAAATATCTGTGTGCTTGTCAGCCATCTCCCCTGGGCTACAAGATTCTCCAGACAGACCCTCTGCCTCACTCACTTGTGAGGCCCCATTGTCTTGTCCAAGATACTTGGCACTTGATCTCCAAAGAGTTTGGTTGTTTACATAATAATCATGGTGTGCATGAACTAGAATCTATGTTAAGCAATTTATATGTACCATTTATTGCCTTCCCCTTTCCCAATAACTTAGTAGTATCTACCAGCAGGGATCAATATCTTCATTGTGTAATGGAGAGATGCAGCTAAAAGGAGGTTTAGAGGTTCACTCACCTCCTCCTGTCAGTAGAACCCAGCCAAATCCAGGTTTGCTGGCAGCAGAGACTGTGTTCCTGAGCCTGGATTAAATAATGTTTGCTGAGGAGTTACATCCAAGGCTGTCAGGAAGAGTGTTCATTAGGAAGATACTCGTCTGTACAACGCATTTTTAATTAAACAGCATTACCCAGTCCCTTAGGCTATAAAGGAGTCATTTGTATCTTCCAATTCTCTTCCATATAGAATTGGAAGATACAATACAATAGAATAGAATCTAATAGAACGGGTTCTCATTTTAACCAGTTGCTCCCATGTCCGATGGAGCTTGTTATCAGAAGGCCTGCTTCATAGGCACCAGCCCTGGTGTGAGTTAGGTACAGAGCTGTCGGTCCTCTCCCAGTTCCCAGCTGGTTCTTCTCAGTTCATGGTTACAGAAATTCCACCAAGTTACATTACATGTAGGCCACTCATGAGGGCGGAATTAACAGAGAGAGAGATCCAGGATACACATGTCTTCCACTCCATTGGACAAATGAGAAGAAAATCTTTTTCTTTCTTCCCATCTTTCTTTTTCTGGTGTATATGTGTGAAACCCTGGATTTATCATGTTTAGCTTTTACTGCTCATGGAGGATTCCAAAGTATTACCAGCCTGTGAGTTTCATATTGAGTCATCTGGACATATGGGACTTTCAGAGCCTCATGGGTGGGATTTTATATTGCATTTCTTTTCATTTGCATTTCATTCAAAACAAAACAAAAAACATACAAAAATCCACCATCTTCCCTATCACCTACTAGCCCCAGCCTTTGTCACTGAGGACTCAGGAGCACAGGGACAGTTGTCTAAGATTGTCAAGGCTGTGGGTTTGGTGAGTGCCTGACTGAACCCACCTCTGTGGTATCTTGTTTCTTCATCCGCTTAGGAACAAAAAGACCCACGATTTAGGAAGTCTAGATTTGGAGTCACTTGTAGCCACCCAAAATTTGAGAATGACTAACTTTCAAAAACACAACAGATGGATTCAGACAGGAGGAACCATTTTGAGAACCACAAAAAAGAAGAAGAAGAAGAAGAAGAAGAAGAAGAAGAAGAAGAAGAAGAAGAAGAAGAAGAAGAAGAAGAAGAAGAAGAAGAAGA